>JAKTWY010000030.1:0-112500 GCA_030582335.1 Yamadazyma nakazawae
AGGCTTCTACTATTTCTAGAGGTGCTGTTCCAGGTCAAAAGGCTGGTTTGATTGCTGCCAGAAGAACCGGTTTATTGCGTGGTTCTCAAAAGACTCAAGATTAGTTACTTATGTAGATATATAGGGACATGTACAAATAAAATAGATGAGAGTACCAACGAGAGTTCCCCAGATTAAGATTCAACAAGGCGTGCAGCAATTTTTGTACGATTGAGGTTAAAGCTCATGGAGAACAACATGAGCTTTAGTGTTTGCTACCCCACAATTCAAATGTATATGAACAACAATTCTATCTACTCGCTAATCTATACATTCTTAAGTGGCCTATTCAGCTACAGCTGAAACGGTAGATACCTTGCACTTTGCTGGAGTTTTAGGTTCAGTAAATGGACCATTTACATTTTGATCTTCTTTTTGAATAATGGTAGAAACCGATTCAACATCAGGTGAGTCACCAGCACCATTTATAGTACCACTAAACTCATTAGACTCAACCGGAACCTCAGAAGGCTCGGTTTTATCTGGAACCTGACTGGTCTCAGAAGACCCTTCAACAGATTGTTCACCACTTTCATTAGTATCTACAGAATCAGGAGAGATTGGAGGGGGACCTAATTCGAGCTCCAAAACAGATTTGGTAACCGACTCAATTGGAGGAGATGATGGTGCAGCTTCCGAAGATCCATTCTTATCAGCTTCTTGAATCTCTTGTTTGGAAATCTCTTCGGTTTCTTGTCTTCTCTTTTTATCATCAGCCGCAATAACTTTTCTAACTTTTGCTTCATAAGCTGGCATGAAGACTACTTTTCTACCAAGCATTTTTTTACGTTGCAAAGCTTCAACTACTTTGGTTAAATCAGCATCTAATTTAACTAATGCACTTTTATAACCTCTTCTAAAAATTCCTCTTTGATTTTTTTCTGTGAAAATATATATATCAGATGGCTTAAAATCAGCAAAGAAGTCTCTTAGATCAGTGAAAGTAGTCGTGGGGAGAATTCTAGGGATAATTACGGTATCACGAGAAATGGCCCCAGCATTACCTTTACCAGATCCGGCAGCTTTTCCAGTATCAACAACGGCTTCATCAGCTTTTGACTCAGGCTTGTCCGCATCAGAACTAGTTTCAGTTAATGTAGAACCAGTAGCACCACTAACAGAGTTATCAGTATTGTTAGCGCCGTCTGTAGCACCACTATTTCTTGGATAGAATGGAACGTGTAATTTTGCACTCAATAACCGCCCATTTACATCTTTTCCATCCATTTCTTTTACGGCTGCCTCCGCATCATTAACCTCATCAAAGAAAGCATATGCAATCCCCAAGGGTTTTCTTCTGTTGGATCTGAAAACGACCGTATGATTTGGAATAATCACATTAGATCTTACTACGTTAGAATTTTACTAATTTTTGTTTTAAAAAAAACACATTTCACAAGGGAAGACTTACACATTAAATGGTTTAAAGAGATCAAGGAGTTGTTGTTCTGTGGTGCTGAAATGCACGTTTTTAAGGTAAACACTGTGGGACATAGAAAATAACGTGGGAAGGTTAGTGGATTATTATTTGGGAAATTTATGATTTGAGAAAAACAGGATTTAGACGCGTTTATATACTTGTGTGCGGGGCAGAGGCGGGGGAGGAACTGAATACACATTGAAATTGGAGGGTGTAGAAAAGTCATTAGTGTAGGTACGTTAGGGTGGGTATAGTGGGGTTAGTATATATTAGAGTTAGTAGTCTGTGCAAAAATTTGTGGGAAATTGCTCGATAAATGTTGGAAATTGATAGATACTTGAAAGAGCACAAACAGGAAATTACAAGATGACAGAGACGAAACATCCACTGTTTTGCAATCTAGCAGTAGTTCAAGTATAATTGATACCAATAGCTACAGAATGTATAGGATGCATTACACTTTCTAATTTCTTTTCCCTGTTTTTATTTCGATAACGGGGCTAGTGAGACTCATTCTGCGTATGTATCTGCAACTATAGTTAATTCTTTGATCACTGAATAAAATAATGACGAGTGATGCGTTCGGAAAACAACCCAGAACACCGGAGAACCTATCATATAGAAATACAACTAGGCTATTTCCAAAACATCTCTCTAATCGAGATACATATCCAAAACACCGGTATTTATTTGATCATTCCATTCGTTAAACTCACGAGAGTCCATATCACGTGACAATTAAAAAAAGAACAAAGCAAACAAACAAACACAAACAACAGTTGAATAATCATCTCCACCTGCTTACACTCCAACATCCCTAAGTGACCTCAACATCACATCAGGAATTACTCCCATGCCGGCATATGAAACTAAGTTAATTCCATCAGTGCTCCCCTATCTCCACTCTCTTTCTCACTCAAATTTTTCAATTTTCACTACGCTATGAAAGTGTTATACAAGGAGAACCCCCGGACTATCGCCCTCTACTCGGACACTCACAGCATACTCTTTCGGCAAGTCCAGTCTCCTAAGCGGGAACAGGTGGTAGCCATGGAACTAATGCACAATGCTGCTGTAAAATCCCAATTTAAACCATTGATTCATAAGTCAGTTAGTGGATTCTTAGGATTTATTAATATCGATAATCAGGTATTTCTTGCAGTAATTACCGGGGCACAGACCGAAGTGGCCAGACCAGTTAGCTACGAAACCGTCAATAGAATTTACTCCGTGGAATTCATTTCACTTACAAAAGATACATGGGATTTTGTTACTCTCGATAGCAATGGAATGCCTATTGCCGAAGGAGCTGATCCAGGCACCTATGATAGGGGCCTTGATAGGAATCTTGACAGATTTGACAGAGAAAGTGACAGATTCCCAGACGGTTTTGATGGGTCGCCTCATCCTTGTAATGATCTTCAAAAACTTCTTTCTAACGGTAGTTTTTATTATTCCAACGACTTTGATCTCACATCGCTTCTTCAGAATAGAGGGATTGATAAGACGGCATTGGGTGGTGAAAAAGCCCGGGAAATTAATCTCCAGCATTACTCTTCTGAGTATATGTGGAATTCATTTATGATGGAAGGTTTAATCAAATATAGAGGCACTTTGGAACCAGAAATTCAACAAATATTAGACGACAATAAGTTCCTCACTACTGCTATTAGAGGGTTCGCCAAAACAGTCAAGGCTAACAGAACCGATACGATCACGATTATTTCTAAACAATCATGGAAGCGAGCCGGTACTCGTTTCAATGCAAGAGGAATTGATGACCATGGTCATGTAGCAAATTTTGTCGAAACCGAATTCATCTATAACCATGTTAGTAAAAATTCTATTTCTTCATTTATACAAATTAGAGGATCAGTTCCGGCATTTTGGGAGCAAGACTCCACTTTAATCAACCCCAAAATCACCATTACTCGTTCAACAGAAGCAACTCAGCCAATCTTCAATATTCATCTAGAAAATGTTTGCAGTAAGTACGGAGTTTGTCATATCATTAATTTATTATCAAAGACAAAACCAGCAGAAGTTTCAGTACTGAACCGATTCAAAGAATTATACAATCATTCAGACCGTCAGCATGAACTTTCATACACTGAGTTTGATTTCCATCATGAAACAAAACAAAGTGGTGGATTTAGTGGAGCCACCAAGATCTTACCCCTTCTTTACGACTCGTTAGAGCAATTTGGGTGGTTTTCTTATGATACAACCCAAGGAGAAACTATCACTAGACAAGACGGGGTGTTCCGGATTAATTGTTTGGACTGTTTAGACAGAACAAACTTGATCGAGCAAGTTATTTGTCAGAATGTTCTTGAGCACATCATGAACAATGAAGGTGGAAGTCGTTATGATAATTCTGACGTTTTAAGCAAATACAACTCTCTTTGGGCTGATAATGGTGATGCGATTTCTCAAATATATACCGGTACAAATGCTCTTAAATCATCGTTTTCTAGAGCCGGGAAAATGAGTTTTGCTGGTGCTCTTTCTGATGTCACCAAGTCTGTTTCCAGAATGTACCAAAATACTTTTGTTGATAATAAGAAACAATCTACCATGGATCTTTTATTGGGCTATGACTCAAAGAACTCTCTTCCGGTAACCATTTATGACCCGGTGAGCGATCATGTTCAAGAGAAGTTGAAGCTTAAAGAGCATACTTTCACTAGCTACAGAAACATTTTTGTCTTCACCGGGACTTTAAACGTTAACGCTACGCTCCCTAATTCTAGATTTGACTTAACATCATGGTTGTTCCCCAGTGAAAGTGCCGAATTACCCCTTCCTGATATCTATGCTATTGGACTTCAAGAATTGATCGAGTTGAATGCTGGATCAATTCTTAATGCTGACACTAGTAGACCAGGAAAATGGGCTCTGTTGATCGAATCTCAATTGAACTCCCAATCAGAACAATACCTCTTACTTCGAACAGAATCAATTGCATCAATGACAATCTTTTTCTTTGTTAAGAAAAGTCAAGTATCTCATGTCACTCATGTCTCTGGGTCTTCAAAAAAAACAGGTTTGGGGGGTATGACTGCTAATAAAGGTGCCTGTGCTGTCAGATTTGATTTTGGTGCCTCATCATTCTCTCTTATCACGTCTCATTTGGCAGCTGGAGTGAACGCTGTACTTGAAAGACACAACGATTACTCGACTATCATGTCGGGCTTGACATTTGTAAGGAACATGAACATTATTGACCACGATCATATCATTTGGTTTGGAGATTTGAATTACAGAATCAATCTCCCCAACGAACATGTGAGATCCTTGGTACAAAGGGGACAATTCCAAGAATTGTTTGAGTATGACCAATTAAATGCTGAGCTGAACTCTAGAACTGGTGCTTTCAAGGGCTTTGACGAGTCACCCATTACATTTAGTCCAACCTATAAGTTTGATAAGGGAACTAGCAACTACGATACATCCGAAAAGCAAAGAGTTCCATCTTACACAGATCGTATTCTCTCCAGGAGTGCTAAGGGTGCTCCTCCTTTAACTCAATTGAATTACAATGCATTGATGGATGTAGAATTGAGTGATCACAAACCAGTGTATGCTACTTTCAAGTGTAACGCAAAGTTTATCGATGAAGCTAAAAAGAGTCAATTGACCAAAGAAATCTACGATGCTTATAAGATGGAAAATGGAGAAAGTATTGACGTTCTGTTATTTGATTCGGTGAAAAAGAATTCGAACACTGACTTCGCTACCGATACACTCTCTGAGCTCAATCTCTTGGACGACTTTTATGAAGCACCTCCTGCTCCACGAAGACCAGTGTCTAATAATCCAAATTCACTGAGAAAGGTTCCTCCACCTCCTGTTAGCAGAAAGGCAACTGAAAGCGATAAGACCAGCAGTGCTACTAGTTTACCTAGAAAGTTACCACCACCACCAGACCAAAATTTTGTTCCTCCAACTCTGACTTCATCCTCTTCTCCTGCTCCACCCCCACCACCACCGGCTAGGAAAACTCAATTTGACTTTGCGGCCGCTCCATTAATTCCTAGTAGATCAAATTCGACTACACCATCGGGGTCTCCTCCTAGACAGACAAGTTCTCCAGTTCCAAGACCTACCCCTCCAACACCTAGGGCAACTCCACCGCTGCTTACTCCTGGATCCTCGATTTTAACGCCTAAGTCTAGCGTCGGAAGACCCACGCCACCATTACCAACTGTGGCCCCAACTAGTCCTAGTCCGGATAATACAGCTGTGGAAAACACAGTCAAGCCAACACCAGTGGTTCCAAAGAAGCCATCTTCTTTATCAAGTAATAAAGTAGAGGACGGTAAGGAAAATAAAACGGCAACACCCCCACCATCAAGGGTGATGGCTGAATGGAAACCTTTGATTCCTAAATAGATTGATAATAAACGATTCAATATGGTACTGCGAACCCCCATTTCTACTTGAATCCTAAATGTGTATATTGATCTAGATGTTTGTAAAAATGTCTATAAAGTTTTCACTAATATTAGCTCACTCAATACTCTCTAATGTCTGTCCCAAATTCTTTCCAATAATCTCCAAAACCTCTCTTTGACCTCTCACATCGTATCCACGCTTAATCAACACCTCCCAACACCCTATATAATCAAATCTGTGCTCATACAATAACTCCTTCCCTTCATCATCTACTGTTTCAAACACTTTCAAAATACGTAACTGTATTCCAAGTACCTTCCTTATCACATCACTTTGTACATCGTGCAAGTACGGATTAACACATATCTGGTTAAGTATAAAATTTACTCGTGGCAAACTGATCAATACTTTGGACCCGAGTATTCCAACCATCTCATCTAATTTATTGAGTAATAGTATTAACTGGGGGGATTCACCAGCTCTATTGAATTTTTTATCAAGCAGTACTACTATGGTCCCTAATAGATCTATCTCATCAAGTATATCTGACTTCATGGCTAAAAATAATCGGAATGAAATATTAATGAGTTCTTCGGTCTGTTTGTCATCTTCATTAAGAAATGTTAGATATATTTTGAGATTATCTGTGAATAAGTCCGTTAAACCGGTAGCTTCAACGTCTATACAATCATAAAGTTTCTCTAGAAGCTGACAGGCCATCACCTTAACTTTGGTAGAATGATGGTCCATCAATTGAAGTATTTGTGAGGTGATAGAATTCCAATTTCTATGATGGCTATAGAGCTCAATAAGAGCGTAAACAATCGAAACATTACGAAGGTCTACTTCTTCCTCCATTCCAATGCTGACATTCAAGCCCCCTATACGGCTTTTCTTCACTGGCTTCAAATCTCTGAGAAGATTCTGGGTAAACTCCTGGTGCTGTAAAACTAACGGTTTTAATGCTTCGCTGATTTGTGGGGAAGACCATGGAGTATGTGGGTTTAGATGCAAACAGGCAGTAAGGAATGATTCATACGATGGGGACGCCTTGAGGTCTTCGATAACAGGCTTTAGGTCCTGTTCAATCTGGGCAACATCGTGGGGTTGTAGATCGTATCTAGCCATAGCGATGGCACACACTATCGCGGAACGTCTAAACAGATTAGACCGCACCACCTTCCGGGTAACGCTAGAAATAAGAGATAGAAGTGAGAGAGAATACAACACGAGGAGAAGGAAAGAGTCATAATGGATGTCGTGGTCTTAAGATGAAGATTCGACAAGGAAGATTGTTAGAAGAATGATCAAGATTGTCACATTCACGAACTGCAACAAAAATGCGAGATCAATGGCTGCAAAATAGCTACCACTGAATAATATGGTGTTGGAATGACTTTTTTAAAGGATCCCAGAAAAGAAGAATACGTAACTCCTATAAAACTCTTATACTTCGATATCCTTGCATTTGTAGCGTTCCTTTCTTTCTTTCTTTCTTTCTTTCTCTTCTTTAGATCACAAAAACATTATTTAACTACCCTTCTCAATTTAGCTGCAAATTAGTCTGAGAATTTCGCCCAAAATTTTCCATACATACCAATGAAGTATTCATCTATAATCCCCAGGAGACTTTTCACAAGAAGCTTCTCAAAACCAGCATGTCCTCTTGTGATATCTGAAGAAGTCCAACAGGCTATTTCTGAGAACAGGCCAGTTGTTTCTCTTGAATCAACAATTTTGACCCACGGTTTTCCATACCCTGATAATTTATCTTTAGGCTTGGAATTTGAAAATGCAATCCGTGCTGAAGGTGGTGTTCCTGCCACAATTGCCTTCATGAAAGGTGTGCCTCACGTTGGTCTCAGCCCCGAACAATTAGAAGAATTGACAGTGAATTGTAAAGAAGCCGTTAAGGTTTCTCGTAGAGATATCGGTCACGTAATGTCCAAGAAGTTATATGGGGCCACCACAATCGCTGCTACTAGTATTTTATCTTCAATGGCAGGAATCAGTGTGTTTGGAACTGGTGGTCTTGGAGGTGTTCACCGTGAAGGTCAGTTTACCATGGATATATCCAATGACTTGATTGAATTAGGAAGAAACCCAATTACGGTAGTTTGTGCAGGTCCCAAGTCTATTTTGGATATTGGTTTAACCATGGAATATTTGGAAACTCAAGGGGTATATGTGAGTACCTATAATGATGAAAAAACTGACGGGAAGATTGAAATTCCAGGCTTTTTCGCCAGAGAATCCGGCGTGACTTCTCCTAATTCATTCACATCATTTGGCGAAATCGCTGATATAATTCGCCAACAACAACTGATGAATTTGAACTCTGGTAACTTGATTTGTATTCCTCCACCTCGTGAGCACGCTCTCGATTCTAAATTTATCACTAAAGTCATTGAAGAAGCTAATCAAGAAGCAAAAGAGTTGGGAATTACCGGTAAAGACGTCACCCCATTCTTATTGTTGAAGATCGGTGAGGTCACTAAGGGAGAATCTTTACAATCCAACAAACGTTTTGTTATCAATAATATCAGAAGTGCTACTGCAATCGCTAAAGAATTGTGTACCGTACGTTAAATCTTTTATTTAAAAATTTGTTCCATACTAATGTAAATAGCCAAGTAAACTGAGTTTAACTCCAAGTGTCTCTGATAATTCTGTAAGAAAGGAAAAAATTACTGAAAGAAATGTAGACGTTGAAACAATCGTTGTGGGGTCTATAGCTATGGATACGATATCTAAACTTAATCCAGGCCATCATATTCATGATTCTAATCCTGGAACTACAGTGACTTCTATTGGTGGTGTAGGACATAACGTTGCTCTAGCCAGTCATTATTCTGGAGGGAAAACGTTGTTGGTACTGGTTGTGGGAGATGACCAAATGGGACAGACGATTAAAAATGAAATGACCATGAACACCTCGGGAATTGCTACCAAGGCCAACGCCAGAACGGCTAGTTACACATCGATACATTCCCATGATGGTGAATTGATTGTTGCGTGTGCTGATATGGGAATTGTAGAAGATGACATGACCAACCATATCATCGAACAAATCAAGAAAACTATTCCTAGATCCCTTGTTTTGGACTGTAATCTATCCATAAAAACCATCAACAATGTCTTGAACTACGTCCAGGATTCCATGATCAAGGTCATTATAGAGCCTACGTCCCTAGTGAAGTCCAGAAAAGTTGCCAACATAGAGAAACCAGTGGATTTGATTACACCAACATTGAATGAGCTTGATGCTATATACGAAGGTATGCAAGCAAACGATCGATTTAACGATGCCTGGTTTGAAGAAATTGATAGGCTTAAATTAGATGACATACAAAGAGTCCCCCTTAAAGGAATTATTGCTCAGTTATATAATGACGGAGCTATCCAAAAGTGTTTCAGATTACTCCCATTCACCCATTCAATCTTATTAAAACTCGGCAAAAAAGGATTATTATCTGTTGGGAAAACCGGCAAGAATATTTATAAAACTTCCAAAAAATCACAAATTCAAACACCCAATTTTTACATAGACTACTATCCAATTCCTACTGAAAATGAAAAATTAAATATTGTTAATGTTACTGGAGCGGGTGATTCTTTATTGGGTTATTTGGTGACAAATTATAGACAGTTGACAAAGGAAAAATTGCTTTACAATAGTCAACTTGCTAGTGGGCTTGCCATAACACATAATGATGCTATAAATCCAAAAATCCTGGAAATTCAATAAATAGAAATATACAGTAATAAATTTATTTGCAGCCAAATTTTTTTAGTGTGACTGCGAATTAAAAATCCCAGATATAATGTTCAGAGGAATCAGAAATTTCACTAGAACTGCCAGGATTTTCACGGGTATCACCGGCGGATTGGTTGCTTTCAATGGAATCAATGCATTTCATCCATTAGCCTTAGAAAATGCTAAATCTGTAATTGTTGATAGCAGTGTTGATGCATTCCCTACAAAACTTTCGAACTATCTGCTCTTAGGCCATGGGGTTCGGTCTGTGACATTTATTGGGTTCAAGGTTTACGCTGTAGCTATCTACTTAAAGGATAGTGATTCCAACAAAGTTAAATCTGTTTTGAAAGACAGTGATTTGGATAAACTAGACGAGGCCGATTACTCCACTGAAGTTATTAGTAAAATATGGGAGAATTCTGATTTTACTGTAAGATTATCACCAGTTAGAAATACTGATTTCAGTCACTTGAGAGATGGTTTCGTAAAGCTGGTATTGGCCAATCCATTATCAAAGAAGAATGAAGCAGCAACCGCAGGATTAGACGAATTAAAGAATGTCTTTAAAGGTCATAAAGGTTCAGTACCGAAAAACCACTTATTAACTTTGGAATCTAACAAAGGTAAATTGACGTTTACTTATGAGAATACAAAGTCAGGAGAGAAGAGAATTTTGGGAACAGTTAACGAGCCGGAAATTAGTAAACTTTTATTAATTAGTTATCTTTCGAGCAGGAAACCATTAAGTGAACCATTGAGAAAAAGTTGTATAGAAGGGATGAGAGATTTGAAATAAAACGTTTCTCCTGTTTTGTTAATTGATACTCTTCTATCAAGTTAAGAAGTTTCCTTCCAAAATTGCTTCTTGTCTACGCTTTTAAAATTTCAAGTGTCACGCTTATAGGTATATATTACATAATAATAGCTTCCTTCTCAACATTACTACTGATACTCTTATGAGGCAAAACCTTGGCCCCATTAACATAAATTTCATTCTTAACTTCAACATCATCACCCAAAACAGTAACTCCTTCGGTTCTAGCCCATTTACCAATTCTTGAGTTCCATCCGACAATGGTGGATTTAACCCAGGCGTGGTCTTTAACAACAGAATTAGCTAACAAGACAGATCTTTGAATTCTGGCACCTTCACCAACAACAACGTTTGGACCAATAGTAACATTAGGACCAATTAAAGCATTTGGGTGAATCTTAGCAGTTGGGTCAATTAAAACATTACCACCGTGAACGAATTTTTCGTTACATAATTTTTCTGGAGCTCTCTTGGACAAAGAGTTCAAGTACAAACAAGTACCGGATAAAAAGTCCTTTGGTTGACCAACGTCCATCCAGTAACCTTCCAAGTCGAAAGAGTACAAGCTGTTTTCTTCTACCAAAATTGGGAAAGTTTCCTTTTCAATAGAAGTTGGTTTCATTTCGATTAAATCGATAACTTCTGGGTTTAAGATGTACAAACCAGCATTAATTCTGTTACCAACGAATTCAATTGGTTTTTCAACGAATCTGTCAATTAAGTTTGGAGTGTCTCTGTCGTGAACGATGACACCGTATTTAGATGGTTCATCGACCTTAGTAGCGACGATGGTACCTTTACCACCGTGTGCCTTGTGGAAATCAGCTAATTCCTGGAATGGGTAATCACAAATAACGTCGGAGTTTAAGACAAAGAATGGAGAGTCATCTTTCTTTAAAATATCTTCGGCTAATTTTAATGGACCGGCAGTTCCTAAAGGTTCTTCTTCAACAGAGAAAGTAATGGATACACCATATTCTTCTTCGTATTTCTGTAAGGCCGAAACCATAACCTCTGGTCTGTAGTTAACGGCTAAGACAATATCGGTGACACCAGCAGCGGCAAGAGCTTCGATTTGGTGAAGAATCATTGGTCTGTTACCAAATTCAACTAAAGGCTTTGGTAAGGTTAAGGTTAAAGGTCTCAAACGAGTACCATATCCACCGACTAAGATTAATCCTTTCATTTTTCTATTATCAAATAAAGTCAAAGAGAAAATCTAGAGGAATTTCGACGCTATTTATACACGCTATGTCGATTGGCGAATGAAATGGACGTGTGCAGGATGCAATCCTGTACCGCGAGCAGCACCCACAGGGCTGTCTCGCCGTTCTCGCGCCATTCTCTTCCGTCGCCTGTCTCAACTTATTTTGTGCCCTAGGGATTTTTAGGAATATCCACTAATTGGTATAGGTTGAAAAAGATGAGATGAAACAGATGAGGTAATAAGAATTTTTAGGTTGAATAGCCAGAGAAATATTAGAATTAGAATAGATAGGATAAGAAACTCGAGAAACCGTAAATTGAAAAGACATGTAGAAGATAAGTTTAGTAGATTATTATTATTATTTACCTTCATTGTCGTGTTTGTGTATTTATTTGTTTTTTATTCTATTATTATTTTCTGTTAAACGATCGCTACGTGTCTTTTTACGCGTCCACGTCCAGCCATCGCTGGTTGGCCAGCACCGTATCGCGGCAGCACAAAACCAGCGGGGTCCTGCACGGCGGTGCCACGATGGTGCCACGGTGGTGCGATGCCACGACCTCAAATACAAATACAGCTGCAACTACTAGTACAGCTACAGCCAGCGTTCATAAGTATCAGGGCAAGCAAGCACCCGGTATCAAAACCCAGTACTGGGGTCAGTATCAATACTAGTATCAGCCTGACAATGATGCCCTGCTTATCGTCCTATCTTCAGAAGTACAACGAGTTACTACGATAAACCCTCACTGCACCGTAAATTTATTCAATCTCATCGCGTCTAATACCTTCCCCTAACGTGTTTTAATAGCTTGATGCACCACGCTTGGTACACCACGTTCGAAAATGGAACCTTCCACATTGTTGCATCTTCTACCCCTTTTCCCTTCTGGTTGGTTTACTGTACCGGACTTGTTCCTGCATCGCCACATCTTCGGAATAAATTCCTATTGGCGGCTCAAGTCCACCAGGGCTGCTACGTGCCAACTGCAATGCCCACAGTTCCTGCTCATTCTTAAACTTATCTGTACAGCATAGTTTAGAAGGAACCACGCAAATAAATTAAGTTTCGTATCGTGTACTAATCGCAAAATTCTTTTCTTTTTTTTTTTTTGGCATATTGACCTCTTCTGAACAGCCGTGCAACATCACAGACAGAAAAAAGAAATACTGAATTGGCCCAGACACTGGTCTAGCTACAGTACAATAATCTTTATGGGCCCTCTGTGTCAAGATTTATTTCGAAGATTAGAATGATAAACTCTGAAAAGTAGTAGGTGCTGTGCTACTTGATTAAAGCTATCTATAACCTATAACCCATATGAAACTAGATGGCTCTTGAGTACTTCGCAAGAAACTTTCTCTGCAAACCAAGTTTATCTTCCACTACTTCTCTTTGGAAGACCGTTACACACGTCTCTATTCAGACATTTTAGCTGACTTGTACAAAGTATATGTGTAAATTGTTAGTTCCTCGTGTTGTTAAAATTTGTTAAAGGTTATAATTCATTGGTAAATTGAGTGTTGTTGACTTCTGTTTCTTAATATCGTGGCACTTAACTCGTTGGCCCGGTAGAACCAGTGATAGGTTGTACTATAACTACCCTTTAATATTCTTCCCCCAAGCCTATTTTTAACTGAAAGGTTAATTATAGTTTTGGTAGTAGACACTACTTTATTCTAACACCATTCGATAATTTCTTGTATAACAAATTCACTCGCCATGACCGGTATTGACCCTGATGGTTATTTTCCGTGAGGCTAGTGAGACGCTTCTCTTCACTCGCTTTCCTTTTACTTGGTGGGGCTCGATATCTAGTTTAAAATCCATGAAATTTGTATCTCTTTCCCTTTATTTGATCATGTCTCAGCTATTTTGGGTCTCAAAGTAGTTCCACAATCTATTGGTACAGTAACTTGTACTGATTAGGCCATGTGTGTAACTTGTTTGTTTATATCTTATGGAAAATATATTGAAAATTGTGGGGGGTCTATAAAAAGAATCTTGTATAAAATGGGCTATGTTTCCACTCACAAGTATTTATGCTAGTCTAATGTTCAATAGTTACTTAACCTATACTCATTACTGTGTTCGCCATCAACATTGTTGCGGGCGGAGCCTTGAGGTATTTTTGAAAAGGCTTATTTTATTTTTTTTGCAACTTGAGACTGTGGGTTCCGATCGCAGTTGAAGTGAATAATTCTTGTTTTTTTTTCATGAAATTGATCCATACGCTTGTCATGCTTGCAGTGAACATTCTCCTCTTGTTTGATCCTTTTTTTTTGTTTTATGAATCTGCTGACCCACTCTAACAAGTTAAAAAACAAGAAATGGACCCCGATTCCATGCCAGACTCGCAGGAGATTCATTTACATCAAATAAAATGTCAAAGCTAAACTGCAAAGTGTGTCAAAGCTAAACTGTAATACCTGGCATCACCTAAAAATATTTTGAAAACGTTTACCCCATACCACTCTAACCTTTGAGCTATTTATAACTTTTTGTAGTGGTCATTAACTTGTAAACCACCTCCACTTACTTATAGATACATTCGCTTGTACATTTACTTACACATTTACTCACCTCTTAACCACATAAAATTTTTCCATGACTACATTGGCTTTAGTAGTCTCCAAACTACGTTTTCTTTAGCCGCCGGTTTCTTCACTTTATCCGAAGCTTTATTAATTATTTGAGGTGGTCGAAAATTCCCTCTTTTCCCGTAAAAGTCTGGTTTTAGGGGCTGTGGTGGTATATTAATTAAGCCACCCTAAAGCTTATAGTGATACGGGCTTAACTAAAATACTACCAATGAAATCCACTGACATTATTTTTTTACAATAGGCAAATCCACTGCTATTCTTGTCTCTTTGTAGGCTTGTGGCTTAAGGTTTAGGAGGTTAGATCACATGTGGTTGGTCACTTGGGGATTGACTAGAAAACAAAAGCCACTGGTCTATCTATTTTAAGTATCAGCCAACTTCCTGCTTTATGAAGTATAAATTAACGCCAATCTCCCTCAAAAAATTTTTCTATTATCTATTAAATACTTCACTCCCTTAGAATGTCTGTAGGTTTCCACCAAGCTGCTCAAGCTAACGCTATTAACGTCGTCGCCAGAAACGACCAACCTCAAGATATTATTGCTGAGTACAACGAATTCTTAGGAACTAGTTTGATTCCAGAAAGTTTAGCTTCCGTTATTGCTGAAGATGATGCTTGGACTACTCTCGCCGCTATCCAAACTGAAGACTGGTTTAAAACTTACCAAGCTTTGATTACCGAAATTCCTGAAGATGATGATGAAGTAGAAGAAGCCGTTTTACAAAAGAGAGCTGACAAGTCAAGTGCATCTGACAAGGCTAGTGCATCTGACAAGGCCTCTGGTAAGGCTTCTGAAACTTCAAAGCTGGGAAAAGCTAGCAAGACCTCAAGTGCTTCCAAGCTGGCCAAGTCTAGTACTAGTGCTAGTAGCAGTAAGGCTAAATCTTCCAAGGGTGCTGGTGTCGCTATGGCTGCTCCACCTCTCGGTGCTTTGGGACTTATGATTTTGTCTTTGATTTAAATTAAATCATAGATAGTGTGTCTTAGTTTATCTCATTTGTAGTTTGCAAATCCGTAGGGTTCATTTGAAATAAATATATAAGTCTTAATTCATTCGTAGAAATAACTTTGGTCATCGTTTAACCTAACAAGTAAGTCCTCTCCTGATGCCAACATTGCAGTTACAAAACTCAAGGTAAATTTTTCCACCAAACAAACCTATATGCATCGAATCATTTTTTTCTAACCATACCCCAGATTTCGCAAATTTTACGGTTTCAACTATTAGACACTGTAGAATATATAGATCCTTCAATTCTTCAAATGAAAAAAAAAATAACGTAGTAGATTGTCCCTCCATAATCAGCTATTGCAACCACAACATTGGCTCTTTTTGTTCTCTTTTGTTTTCCAATCTAGTCCAAATTCCACCACACTTTCATGTCACACTTCTTCATTTGTGACTCTTTCGCACTGAAATTTTCCAAAGATGATCAACCACATATCGATAAGGATCCGAAATACTGCTGAAACGTATGTTTCTGGTGGCGTCATCAAACAGGTTTCATTCCTTATATCGCTCCTTTCATGTCTTCTCCTTGGAAGTGTCTTAGTCTTCCTGTTGATCGCAGAAAACATGATCCATAATTTGAACTTTACGGTTTTCCATATAAATTTGATATCTTCATTTACAGTAGTGGGTATGTACTTGTGTTTACCAGTTCTTGGATATTTGTCTGATGTATACGGGAACAACCTTCTTTCTTTACTTGCTATTTTACTTTTGGCACCAAGTTATGTTTTAAATTATTATACCACAGCTGTATTTGAGAATAAGCTTCCGTGGTTTTGCTTAAGTTATTGCATGATTGGTCTTGGAACTTCCTCATTATACTTTCTGAGTTTACTTACATGTTCCAAGATTTATCCCGAAAGGAAGGGACTTTCCATTTCGCTTCCTGTGACCAGTTATGGTCTTTCATCTTTAATAGCTACTCAATTATTAAAGCTAGACTTTTTCCGCCAAAAAAATCATTTAAATCTTCTCCACGTATTTCAGTTTTTTGCATGGTTATATTTAATATTAGGGGTTCTTAATTTCATTTCAACTTCCCTAATTATAGGACGTACACATAAAATAGATGAGAATACTGAATTAATTCCAATTAGTTCTATCGAGCCTCCAAGTCATCAAGCTAAATTTATAAAATTCCTTAAAAGTCCCGTGATGTACACACTTTTTTTATCACTATTCTTAAACCTTGGTCCTCTTGAAACGTACCAGAATAATTTGAATAGTATCATTGGTAAAATTAATACAGTTAAGGGACAAAACGCAGACCTTAACGAACAAATTATATTACTTTCCATTTTCTCAACTGTTACAAGACTCGTGGTAGGTTTCCTCTCTGATCATTGTAACAAACGAGACATCTTAATTGGATTACTTCTGATTGGTGTGGTGAACCAAGTGATATCTTGCTCACATTTATCTGGAGCGTCAATCAATTTAATTACAGTGATTGACGGTATTAACTATGGGGGAGTATTTACTATATACCCTACAATTATAGCAGAACTTTGGGGAGTAGAAATGTTGGGCTCAACATGGGGCTTGTTCATGATAGCTCCTGCTATATCCACTAGCTTATTCTCACTAGTGTATGGGAAATTACTAGACGATTTTGATGATCTTTCCTTGTACTTTAAAATTTGTTGTTTGAGTTTTCTAGTTAGCTTAGCACTTGTTTTTAAAGTTAGACATGCTAAACCAGTAGTTCATGCTGCGTCTGACTGATCCACATAGACATGCAATACACAAGCTTTTAGTAGGTTCCGAGTTTCCTGCACATCGTTTTTATACCACTGCACACCCTAAACCACTTTTTTTATGAGATTGACACCCCCTCCTATGGGTGATGAACTCCAAGCAACGGAGACTGACATTCCAGGTATTTATGATCGATTCTTCTCTCTTGTAGTATCGTCCGGAAATTGAATTATACCAATCAGGTAACGAATTCGGTGTACGTTAGAAACCACCCCTAGTATAACTTTAAAAAGCTGATCCCTACGCAACGTTGCTATGGGTCTGTATGGTGCTATGTACTAGGAATGATTCACCGATTTATAGATTATGTAATCCGAAGCGTTCTGCGGATAAGAAGGTCTTTTCTATTTGACTTTGGGATTCCAAAGTCTACCTCTCCGTCCAAGGACCGGTTAGAAAAGTCCAGGCTTGTAAGACTTCTACTGCTCTCGTTTTTATTGCAGTGCCGGCCGCATAATCGCATAATCCGTACTGCAAGTACTCGCTACAAATGTATGTACTCAAAAATAAATCGTAAACCAAGAAAATTCACAAATGGAACAAAACATACTACGAGCCCGCGATCTTCAAGTTAACTCCGCTGAAGATATAACGAGATAGACGATATTTAACCAGTAAGATCTTGAGGGTACAACTAGAGCTATTCACCCCGGAGTTCTGCATGAGACTTGTGGTCTAGCTACATTAGCGTACTCCCCGCAACTTCTAATTACCTCACCTAATTTTTTTGAACTAAACATCTGCCGGTGGATCTTATAACCTCCAATCCGGTGACGATAAGCAAAAATTAGACGATTTTTATGTACTTTTTAAAAACACCCGGAGTTATTATAACGCTACGTCACACCAATAAAAAAGCGCTAAAAAGATCCGTTTTATTATCACGCAATAGACTACCTACATACCGGTACAGGCTGGTGATGTTTTTAAAACTAGTCTCGTTATCTTGACCTCAAATGCCTTTAATCCGTCTAATACCCGCTGTTTTTATTCTTTTATTCTTTTATTCTTTTATTGTTTTATTTGCAACTACTGGATACGACGACCACCACCACTCTCTCTGCACTACAACACTATCATGCTTTGTACTCCCCACTCCATCTCATGTTGCAATTTCAACCCCGTATAAGTAAAATCTATTGTATTTTATCCCTTAGCACCCCGCGCACGACCCCGTCATTATCATTGAAATTCTCACCAGTTTCTCAAATTTTTAACTTCTCATTTTCAAATTCCTGGCGGGAAAAATTTTACCAAGCACTCATTTTATTTTGAACTTTTGTAGAACTTTTTTGGCAAAATAAGACACCCTGCTATTTTGACCCACTATAGTATGACATACAATACGCTAGTAGCACAGATCACCGACCACCCGTTGGTCCAGATTTTCCTCGCCATTCTTGCGGTGTTAACTTATCCTATTCGTCTGACATTAAATCCTGACGAGATAAAGAAACAACGCACTAAAACACCAACAAAGAAGAAACAATCTCCAAGCTTGTTCCCTAGTACAATCAAGGTTGATACTCTTTCTTGCAACTCAGCCCAAGCCTGTTCCACCGGAATCTCCAATCAATTTTTACCTTTTAAAAATGAAAATGGAGAAATTGAATGGACGTTCACTGATGATTCGTCACTGAAATCCTTTCCCATTAATGCCCAAGAACAAGAGTTAAAAGCATCCAAAACCAACTCCCATGGATCCCACCTGCATGGAACCACCTCTCACGACCACTCCCACGATTCTCATGACATTTCTCCAACTATATCCAACTCCAGCAACAATGACAGCGTCATGTCCAAACATGCTCATGCGGCAAATTCCAGTCCCAAATCTACCGAGACTATGTCGCCTGCTTCTGCGTCTGGCGGCGATGACAAGATCCACCAGTGTCCGCAGTGTGAAGCCACTTTTAAATTAAGGGGCTATTTAACTAGACACTTGAAAAAACATTCTATCAAGAAAGCATACTCTTGTCCTTTCCACAAGTTTAGTGTGTACATCGACGAGAATAACGTGACACACAAGTGTCACCCTAGTGGTGGCTTTTCCAGAAGGGACACTTACAAGACTCATTTAAAATCTAGACATTTTAAATATCCTAAAGGAACCAAAACTAAAGAGAGAGCCAAATCTGCTGGAAATTGCTCCATGTGTGGCGAATTCTTCGAAAACTCCGAAAGTTGGTGTGAGATCCATATTGAAGGAGGTGAATGTAGATTCTTACCTTCTGGATTTAAAGGAAAATCAAGAATCAAGAATAGATTGAAGAAAGAGTTAAAGAAAAAGGGTATTGACATTGGTAGTAACATGTCCAAGTATTCCGAGATGGTCAACGAAGCCTATAATGCTGAAGATAAACATGATGATTCATCTTTCGACCCTCAAGATCTCTCTCCTTTTTCAAGTGAGTTGAGTCAATCTCCAGATTCGGAACATGAACTTACCAAGAGAATGCCTATTAGAAAGCCTACTCAACAGCCATATCAAAATTTTGATTATTCAGGCTATGATTCACTTCAATCCCAACAGTCTGACTCTCAAATCCAAAACACGCCTCCCCAACCAGTTAATAACCAATCGAGTCCAGTGAACCATTTCAACAACCTAAACCATCAGAACATTCAAAATTCTCAAGCTCCAAAACCCCAAAACCTCCAAATGAACCCTCCTTATGCCCAAATGCCAATAACGAACGAATATTACGACAATAATGACCCCTGCTTTTTTAATGTGATTGACTACGACGATGAGTTCTGTCTAGATGTTGACCAATTGAACCAGTTTACGCCGGTATCAATGCACTCTCCCCAATCTCCAGACCAACATCAAGTTAATCCGCGTCCCACACCTCATCAACCACAACAAAGCCAGTATTTACAGCAACAGTATCAGATGATGCAGTTTCAAATGCAAATGAATGCAATGATGGCCCAATCAAGACAAAACCAAACTTATCAACAACAACAAGGTGATGGTAACGGGGGGATGAATGCAGGTATGAATACGGGTACGAGTACGGGAATGAATATGGGAATGAATACAGGTATGAATACAGGAATGAACACAGGAATGAACACAGGAATGAATGATGAGATACACTTAGATATGCAACCACGCTATGTTCAATTTTAGTAAAATATACACTTCGTAGGATCTACAATTTTTCTAATATTACTCATTTATTATGTCATTACGTTATCTTTTATCCAAATATTTTGTCTATATCACTCTTGAATTTCTTTTTCTTTTTCTTAGGTTTATCCTTCTTTGTTTTACCGGTTTCTTTCGTAACTTTACCAGCGTCTTTCGAATGTTTAATGTCTTTCTTATTTGCCCCCGTACTTTTGGCTACGATAATATTATTTATTTCAGTAGAATCTACCTTGGGACTTAATTTCTCTTTGGTTATTTCTTTCTCTTTGATTATTTCTTTCTCTTTGATTATTTCTTTCTCTTTGATTATTTCTTTCTCTTTGATTATTTCTTTCTCTTTGATTATTTCTTTCTCTTTGATTATTTCTTTCTCTTTGATTATTTCTTTCTCTTGAATTATCTCTCCCATATCTATTGCCTCCCCCAAATCTTCAAAGCTATTAACCTCCTGTTCGTCTCGCAATCTCATATTTCCTTTCGAATCCCCTGTTTTCCATTTTTCGAATTCTTTTAGGATTTCATTTACTCTCGCTAGACTTGCTACAAGTACCATGCCTAGAGACATGAACTGACCCAACGCAACAATACCATAAAACTCAAAAAAACACTTTTGTATAAGCTTTTTTTGATACAAAGGTTCTATATTCGCAGCCAACGGCTCGACGATTATCTTCTTCAAACGTGATAACAACATTTTGAAATACCTCCACCATACCAGAAGTCTATGCTGATTTTTATTACGATGATAGATAAGTTGGAGAATCTGTACCTCGTTCTCTAACTTCCTATACTGTTCCCCAGAGAGTTTCATCATATATAACGCACCTCGCGATGAGCTGAAAAATAATTTGAATCTACCATGAGTATAGTAGAAGAAGCCAAGTACTTCCTTGATAACTCTCAACCAGAAGAGGCATTGGAACTCCTTACGTCTAAACTCCTAGAAAACCAAAATGATCTAGAATACCTTCAATTGTTTGGAGAAGTCTTACTAGAAAACAATCAAGTGGAAGAAGCATACAATATCTTTACAAAAACCTGTGAAATGGATCCAACCGCTGAAAAGGGGACAGAAAAATTCTTGTACCTTGGTCAAATTATTGGAGGACAAGATGGGGTTGCTTATTTGGATGCCGGATTAAACAAATTAAATTCAGAGTACGAAAACGGTAATAGAGATGATAAGATTATAAAGAAACTTAATGAAGGGATCTTTGCAAAAATCGAGATCTGGATGACTGATTTATGCATGGAACCGGAAGCAGAATCCAAGTGTGATGAACTTATCGAATATGCTTTAAAAATTGACAATTCTAACCCGGAGACTCACTCCTTATTATCTTCCATCAGAATTTCTCAACAGAGAAACGATGAAGCCAAGCAAGCTCTTCAAAAATCTTGGGAATTGTTCACCCAAAAGAAAGAACTGATACAAACACAGGAAAATGATGATGCAGTGAATTTTGCTATCGTAGAATTGATACAACCATTGCTTACAGTCACAAAATTCGCTATTGAATTGGAGCTATACGACTTGGCTATTCAAGTATGTCATGTGGTGCAAGACATCAATGATCAAATTTTAGAAGTCTACTATTACGAAACATTATCCCTTTTGTTCAAAGCCAAGCAACAATTACCACACTCAGATCAAGTCGACTACAGAGATATACCTAATAAACTGGTAGATGAAGAGACCATCAATGAAGTGAAACTTATTTTAACGAATGCTTATAAAATTACCCAAACCTTAGATGATTTAGAACCTGAAATGGTTTCATCAATCAACGGACTCTTGTCTGAGTTCGGCGGCCCAGTAATGAGCGAGCTTTTACCGCAAAGAGTTGACGACAACGACAATGACAATGACTGGGAAGATGAAATATCCGACGATTAGTTAAGGAATATATAATGAGTAAAATAGACAGTCTACACAAGTTAATGCTTACTAACACGAAGTTGGTAAAAATATGCGATAGTTATAATCTTCTAGAGGGTCTTTAATACACTGAAAATTTACCTAAACGTTGTATATGAACTACTAGGGTGATTAAGATTCTGAAAGATTATGAGTCCTGCTTACAGGGGCGTGTGGAGTAACTCCCGATATAATAATTGTCTGTATTTCCTTTGAACATCATCCAAGTTTGGCCATATATGAACATAAGTCTCCAAGATTGGTAAATATTTGGAAATCTCAGAAAATCTATCAGGATATCTTACTACAGTTTCTAGAATTCCTTCGAGTGCACCGGCAACGAGAGGGAAATGAAACGACCATTCTTCATTCAATAATGAAAAATAGTATAGCATATTTGTGACACAGTTTATCTTGGTGTTAGCATCCTGATGGACCATCAATAGAAAGTTGTTATTCATGATTCTTGAAATAAAGTGACTCATTGCTTTCTTGTACTTATTGAAACTACCAACCATTTCTTTGGTGCTAAAAGGCTGGCTTTCAATCTCATAGGTGAAGACATTTCTTTCAATGAAGCAAACGCCATGTTCCACTTGATGAAGAAGTTTTACTTGGTTGTCTGAAAAATTACCGTTCCTAATATCTTCAATGTCTTTCAGACACTTTATCAACCCTACTAGCAAACTATCAGACTTTGGTAATAGACACGAAATTGCATTAAACAGAAGAGCGGTGCTTTTCATTATACAGTTGATATTGCACGTAGCTACTTGGATACAGGAATTGATAACATAAATTGACCAGATCAATCCCCTTCTGTATTCAACAAGGTGCTCTTCACAGGTTTTTTCTTTGTCATCCTCATCTAGACCAAGAGCAAAAGAATAGTTTATGGCAGTGGAGATATCATTAGCAGAGTTTTCTTTGTGGAACAGATTTTTGGTGTAGTTCATTGCTAACATGGTGAAACACAACAACCTTATAAATATATTATTATCAATACACTGAAGTCTCAAGAGTAATTCTCTCGTTTTCTGTTCAACACCGACAGAAAATTCAACTAACTTCGAATGGAAATTTTCTTCTCCTAAAACACCTTGAAGTACTCGTTCACTCAATTTATCTTTGGATGCCACGAGAACCATGCAATACACAAGAACTGTAGGGATTTCACGCCTATCAAAGTCATCCCAAAATGATTGCTCATGAATTAAGGGGAAAACCTGATTGTATTTAGACAAATAGATCACACAGAGATCCCTGGTAGCTTGGGACAGGAACTCTAGATCAAATAACGAGAATGCTCTGAGGTTCTCTAACTGATCAATTGTGAAATCTTCAACCAACGGATTCTCAAGCGGTGATTTCTCTCCCTTCAAATTGAGTAGATATGCAAGTTTGGATCTATGGAAAGTTATGTTGAAGTTGAAACGAGCTCTAATATATGATGGGGTAACTCCCTGGATGCTACCCCTGTAATTGTATATGATACCTCTATTCGTTGGCATAATATCAGGAAAAACTTCTTTTCTGTTGACGGTAGGAGGGTCAATGTCCCGGTACTCGGCTCTACTTCTGTCAGTGGTGGGCTGGGAGTCTGTTGTCGGAAGCACTGGCCTTGGGGCAATAGGTGTAGCAGTCAGGACTGTGGAATTAGAGAGATTTAACAGTGTTTGTGGGGTGCTAGACACTACTGATGGTTTCGGAGAAGAGGTAGTGTGGGTATGTGGTTCTTGTGGGGTAATTACGGGAAGAGGTGTCCCCCTGCTGTTATTTTCTCCTAGGGGGGTCTTCTTGGACGCTACAGACCCATCGGAAGATACAGAAGCAACAGGAACAATCTCTGTATCTTGTTTTTCATTTGATACCGGAGTCGGTTTCTGCTTCTTTTTATGAGAATCTGTAGAGAAACCCAAGTCATCAATGTCCCCCATAGGGTACAGCACAAAAGCATCTCCTCGTTTCCCGTTTTCTAAGTTAGCAAATTTGATAAGATCACAGTTGTACTCGTTTTGATAACAGTTCTCACAACCAGATTTTTCGTAGTTTGCTCTTAATTCACACTTGATTCGCCGAGAACGACATTCCTTACAACACACGAAAGATCTCTTTCGTTTCAGGTAGCTTTTGTTGAATGCTGGAAATACAAATACATTGGACATAGCAATGTGGCAGTTTTAGTATAGTAGATTTGTAAGCGGTTGCAAAATCGCGAAGGTTAATATCACATCTTTTCCTTCAGTAGGCAGATTTTGCAAATTTGAGACTTAAATAATGACAACAAATCACAGACCAACACTTGAAGGAAAGAGAGGAAAAAAACGGCCAATAGGGGATAGCATAGTCCACGCAAGGGGTCTTTCTCAACAGAATACTTTGAAGTATAGATCAGATGCAAAGTTCAATATTTCTAGCGATGAAGTGAGGAAGTTTAATAAAAGTATCAACAGTGGTCTTGATGAGGGTACCGAAAGCCAGGAGTATGAAAAATACTCCAGTAGCGGAAGTATTTCGGACAAGAGAGTCAAGATAAGAGAAGACAACGACAAAGAAACTGAATTGAATCCTGAAAGAGACGTTAAAGGGCTATCTAATGAGAGTGACCCCCGTTCTAGTTCCGGCTCTGGATCTGATTCAAACGGATCAGAATCGGAGTCGGATTCAGAATCAGACTCGGAGTCTGAGGCTCTCCTTCAAGAACTTGCCAATATCAAAAAGGAAAAAGAAGAACAGAAACAAGCAGAGAACAAAAAAGCATTAGAAGCTAATCCTCTATTATCAGAATCTAAGAAAAGTTGGAGATCTTCAACCTTCAGAAAGAAAGAAAACAAATTAAAAGACAATTCAAAGTTCACAACAGACTCATTAGATTCTGATTACCACCAGAACTTTCTTTCAAAGTTCATTCGCTAGATAGACTTTATTCTTATGTTCGATTACGACTACAATTTTACTTATTCTCACAATTTGCATTAATAGAAAAATATAAAATACACGAAAAGTATGAACAACTTTTTGCCCAAGGTGTCGTATCAATCATCAAATTGCCGGTCAAGTTAAATCATCAGCAAGCCTGAGTCTTGCATCCAAGTTTGCAATATCCTCTTTCAAGCTGGCTTCTTCAACTGTCTTAACTAACTCTTTAGTACATCTAACAATATCGTGACAGTTACCTGCCAATCTCTGTTTTAAAGCTTTATCAGCAAATTCTTCTTCCTTCTTGTTATCCGTAGTAGGCTTCGACAAGATGTTCATTCGGTGATAACAATCTTCCAAACTTTTGACAATCCAACTTCCGTGTTCTTTTAATTGTGCGTTTCTTGTTTGATTCATAGAAGTATTGGTGGCTTCAGTCATTTGTTTGATAACTTCAGTAACAGATATTGACTTTTGACTCAACTCGCCCCTGGTAGCATTAGGCTTTCTGATTGCTGTCAATAAGATTTGAATCGTATTGATAACTTCAACAGTTTGATGCTCTAAGTAAAGTAAAACTTGCGTTAATGTGTTATCTGGGTCATCAATATCAAATAAATCCACATTGAACGAGGCAGCTGCCATGGACTTTCTATACTCCTGCCTCTGCCTTGCTTTCTGTTCCACTTCATCTTCCTCTGATTCTTCTTCAGTTTCAGTTGCAGTTAACTCTTTAGGAGAACTTGTAATTGGTGTTTGATTAATGGCGACCTTTTTAACGCTGTTGATTTCCCTAGGAATATCAATTTCTTCGTTAAGATCTTCAGGTTCGTCAATCGATCTTTTACCACCAGTTACGCTTCCTGGACCAAATTTATTTTCAAGTTTATTGAATTCTTCATTGCCCATCTTTTCGTTCGAGAAAGAAGCTACTGCATCAGGCGTAGCAGCGGCTGTCACGGCTGCACCAGCACCGGCAGCAACGACAGCACCAGCAACGCCGAAGCTATTATTGGAGGAATTGATTCCTTTATCAGAATCAACCTCTGAAGGAGAAGTCACCTTGACTTTGCGGATTGAAGGTTCAATATCATCATTTCTAATTGTGGTATCAGATGCAGAAGATGGGGCTCTTCCTTTGACTTCGTCAGATATTCTGGTTCTTACTGATTGGAAAGACTTATTTGGTGAAAACTCTACGTCCGAGTTACCATCTTTGGAAGGTGTAGTTTCAGCAGTAGAAGTTTGAAGATTATCGCTACTAGTCTCATGAGTGCTAGAATCTTGTCTTACATCATCCAATTCATTCAATTCGGCGCTTTTGTTAAGTGGCGTGGTCTCTTCTTTAGGTGTCAGAGTCAGTCCAGGTTGTAGGTCTTTATCGTTAATTTCAGGTTTAGCTTTTACATCAGTCTTAACATCTTTGGAGTCAGTAGTGGTCTTGTTTGTGGAATCACCGAATCTGTCCCGTATACTTTGGAAAAGACCACGTCCTCTAGAATTTGCACGAGCAGTTGTGTCACCAATATTCTTGGATGCAGCTTCTTTGGATTCTGGGACATAAGAAACACTTTCTTTGGGTTCATTATCTTTGATTTCAACACTTGTTGAGCTATCTTTCTCTTCAGAGTCACCGGCAGTACCAGCTACAGTCCCAAAGGCACCAGCTACAGCTCCAAAGACACCAGCAGCTACGGGCTTAGCAACATTGGAGCTTGAGGATTTGATTGAACTAGTACTAAGATCAGCTTCACTATTGAGATCCTTATCATTTATATCAAAGTGACGCACCCTGTCCTTAGGGGACTTCTTCATTTCTAATGATGTTCTATTCAAGATGAAACTGTTACTAGAGTCATTGCGGTTTTCTTGCGGAGGACTCTCAAACTGTTTAACTCTATCTAAGACATTCTTTTTTGGTGTGGAAGCTCTTCCATTTCTAGTGCTGGTGTTGAAGTTCTTATCGCCGTTAGGAGAGTTCAAAGCCTTTTCTTCATTCCCAGCTGAACCATTTTCGAAGGTATTCAACGAGTCAGAGGATCTTTCCAATCTTGAAGCCAACGGATTAAACTTTCTGGGGGTGGCCCTTGGTGACAGGGATGCTTCATTGGTTTTATCGAGTGCATCAGTGGAGTTTTTCAACTTGTTTGCCATTCTTAACGGTCTGACTCCTACGGAAGTGTCATCTTCATTCACACCTTTAGTTCCGTTAGCCGGAGGCGTTGATTCTGGGATTGATAAAACGGATTCATTGAAATCTTGATTGAGTGCACCAGAGTTAGAAACCTTGCATTTGTTTATCAATTCACAGATCGAAAAAACTAAACCTGTAGCCGATCTTTCCACAACAACCTTCGGTAATAAATTCGTGTAAAGAGCAAAATATCTGGTTACAGTTAACAAGTGACTGGCAGAATCTCTAACTTGAATCGAGAGATCGTTGGAGTGCAAACGGTTGTTATCGCCACGGTTCGCGATATCATTTGCAACAACAGAGATATTGGATACTTTGTCAAAAATGACATCAGAGTTGAAATTCTTTTCCTCAATATAAATGAAAAATGTTTCAATCAAGGAGTGGAATGACGTCAACAAGTGCATTGGGATCAATCCGTTTGGAGTAATGAAGGACTTCAACTGACCTTGGCCCAACAAGTCGGAATTATATTCTTGCATGAGTTTATTAGCCTTCAAGTCTTCATACTTCTTTTGCCAAGTAGATATATCATTTCTTAAGTTAACAAAGGAAGGCTTCTTTTGAGAAACTGGAGTAGCATCCAAATCAGATAGCCTATCCAAGATCAACTTCATTTGTTCATTACTTGGCACGGATTTCGAGAGTGAGTCGCCTGAATGGACACCAACACCAACACCAGTACCAGCACTAGTCACACCTTTGGACAAAGTGTTCATGCTGTTATTTCTTGTGTGGTCACGAGATGAAGCATTGGCGGAGTTTTTCAAAGATTGATTTTCTAATCTTAATGCAGCACTAGCGGCCTTGAGCTGTTCTAGCTCTTCAGCTGTATCATCTGTACTATTCACGAATTTGGAAAGTTTAGATTCATAATCTGCTTTCAAAGTTTCCCATCGACTACTCTCAGCATCGAAATCAATAACTTTCTTAGTCAATGAAGAGTTCCTTTCCAATAGATGTTTATTTTCAAGTTGCATTCTTTCTAATTCTGACTTCAAATAAGAAAAGGTTTCATCAGTTTCAGTGCTGTTGGTCTTACCAACCGTGAAATTCGAACCAGCATCAGTAGTAGTAGTAGCAGCAGCAGCACCAAGACCAGCAGCAGCAGCACCGAGACCTACGGCCAACCCAGTACCTAATTTTTTAGCACTTTGAAGTTCGCTTTCCTCACCGTGAGGTATTTCATTAAGGTCAGTTTCATTTTTCTTATAAGACTCTTCTTCATCATCTTCTTCGTCACTGGACCAGGTCAAATTGGCCTTTGTAGGCACCACAGTTTTACTGGAGATTCCAATAGTTTGGTTTGGCACGTCAGATGCAATTGAATTTTTTGAAACATCTGCGACCAAATCTCTTTTAGTGTCAATGGCATCAATAGAGCCAGAGTTGGCGGCAGCGCTCAGATTGGTAGCAGTCTCAGGACTAATGACAGTATCAGCGCTACGATCAGTGGTGGCACTGACGCCAACATCAGCGCTGGATTCAGTGGTAGTAGAAAGATCATCTTGTAATCCTCTTCTCTCAATTTCATAAGAAATATCAGATACTAAATCTTTAAACCTATGTTGAGGCAAAGTACTCAATTTTTGTCTAGCCTTGTTTCTGTTTGGATGGAATGTCAGCTTAGGTAATAAGTAATCTGGCTCACCTCTTGATTCATCAATTCTTCTTCTCAATTCATCATAAACATCAGTAGATAATTCTTTAAATTGGCTGTCAGATAATTTCAATAATTTTTCCCTAGCTCTAGCGGCTCTTTCTCCAGTCTTTGACTTGGTGTTACCACGGTCAGCGGAGATCTCAAGGAACTGCTTGAACACTTTTAAGTGATGCGCTAAGTTCTTTTCGCTCATGTCAATTGAGACGTTGTGAAAGACCTTGAGGAACAGGAATAAACAAGATAGAAAATTTCTCTTCAAATTAAGACGCGCGGTGTGCTCTGAGATTGATCTGACGCGGTTGCAGGGTGCCTAAGTTTTGTTACGGCCACTCGTGGTAGGTCTGGGTCGACCACTAGTTTATCTTAGGTCCAAAGACTAAAAGTTTACGTTTAGCTCATATTTTTTATCTATAGTATTCTCTATCTTGATATTTTATACGAATTAATATTTAAGGTTTATTCAAAGAACAAATGTTTTCACTGATGTAGGACTGCTTGTAGAGATTTTTTCATAGTACTGATGGGTAATTATTACAGAACGTTGGTTGTTTATGTTCAATCTGCTACTTGTTTATTTTCCACTGTGCATTGTTTATGAGGTACTGTATACGTCTAATTCATTGAGTAGACCAGCCAATCCGAGACGTGTATTCCTGCCAGCTCACCCAGCAAATCCCTGAAATATGGAATTTATCATTAACTTGCACGCTATGTCAATCAATAGTGTCAGTGTTTGCCTGAAGGTCTACAAATCAGCCGAATACACTAAACTGAATAATAGCATAAATACTAGAAAATATAAGCTCCTGTTGGGGTAAATTTTATTACTGCTGGATTGCACGTTTTTAGTAACTTCAAAAAAGAGTGTAGAATCTTTACAGACGAACTTTTGATCGTGACTTTCTAACTTATAATGAATGGTACGGTTTCCACAGCTTATTCCGTGTAAGATATCTTGTTAACAGTATAAAGACAAAAAAAGCCGCATTACTTGCTGCTAGACCTATGTCATACAAGGTGGGGTCTATCCCGTTACACTTAATCAATATTCCTAATGGGTGAGATAGAATTCTTTAGTACTTTCGGTTGTAATCTTTTATGGTGATTTTCATATCCTATTAATGGAAGCGTTAAGGGCCCCTGCTCTGTCTCAAATAAAAGGGCTCCTTTGTTAGACCAGTAAATATCCAGACCCTAATTTTCATACAACAGATTCCCTCCTTCGTTCACTACAATTTTTCATCCTTAAAGTTCATTAACTATGTACAATGGGGTTACGGACGTCTATACAATTATTCCTCTACTAAGTCCTTTTTGACCAATTCTTCAGCGATCTGTTCAACCCGTGCAAATATTTTCTCACCAATAAACTCTTCAGCCACTTCTTTACCGTAGGTAAACTCAACAGCTCCGATCAATGCATACATCATTTGTGCACTCACTTTTAACTCTCCACTAGTTTCAAAAGTCATTCCATTAGTGCCATAACTCTTCCAAAACATTACTGTGTTTAATCCAGTCATCTTTGCGAAAAGTCCTAAAGTAAATCTTCCGGATAATTCTTTGGAAATAGGTTGGCCTAGGGAGTCCAAGTTCATATCATTTATGCCCAAATTGTTATATTGGTTGGTTCTACTTGGAGTTGAAATTACTGTCTTTGCGGTATACCAGTTTAAAAGTTTTTGACCCATGGCCGATAATTTTTCATTGAAGTCTAATATACCTTGGCCAAAGGATTTATGGGTGAGAACTTGTAATGCAAGTTTTGGTTCAATTCTGTATTTGTCCCCAAGAAATTCAGTGATATGTTCAACATTTTCATTTACATTTTCTTGACGCTTTACACCCTCTTTTTCAAGAAACAGTCCTTGTGTCTTTCTAAGAGTTGGTGAAAAAATGTTTTTAGGACCAGTAGTAGACCCCACATAGATATTACGTATAGCTATGGAAGACCTGGCAACAGCGCTAGACCTAACCAATCTTCCCACTCCCAATAAGCCGGTCAGTAATCTACTCATACTATGGTTAACTGGAAAATTTTTCAATCAACTATTTGTTTCGCACTTCCTGTGTAGATGGAGTATAATTTGCATCTCACAATTTCCATCTCATCTCAAGTAACGATAATATAATATGGATATCTTTAGAGTATTAACTAGAGGAGCCAGCATTAAGAAGAGCAAGAAATACAGCTCTGATTTTGCATTGCCTAGTGAGCAGGAAAGAAAAGTTGAAACACACAAAGAAGAGGCATTGAAGAACGAAATAGAAAGAGAAACTGATTTCTTTAATTTAAAGAAACTGAAGAAATCACAAGCCCCAAAACAAGAAGAAGAACAAGTAGAGGAAGAAGAACCACCTGCAAAAATTTCCACAAGTGATGATGCCAAAAAATTTCGTGAAATCAGTAGATCAAAAGTTAGCGGTAATGATATTCCTTTGCCTATAGGATCATTTGAAGATTTAATCTCTAGATTTCATATCAATAAGCGTCTTCTAGATAATTTGATTAAAGCCGAATTCATAGAACCAACTCCAATTCAATGTGAAGCTACACCAATTATTTTGAACGACAGAGATTTGATAGCGTGTGCTCCTACTGGGTCTGGTAAGACGTTGGCCTATTTAATTCCATTATTGCATAAAATCACCTCTAACAAACTTGAGCAAAAATCTGGAATCAAGTGCTTGATCATTTCACCTACTAACGAATTGGCTACACAGATATACCAGAACTTGGACATTCTTAATAGAGGCTTAAATTTAAAAATTGGAATTTTGTCTAAACAATTAGCGGCAAAACTTATAGACAAACAAGTCAATGGTGACAAATATGATATCCTTGTGACTACGCCTTTAAGATTGATTGATCTTATCAAAAAAGAGCGTATCGATTTGTCCAAAGTTCAAAATCTAGTCATGGATGAAGCAGATAAGTTATTCGAGCAAGGTTTCTTACAACAAACTGATACCATTTTATCAAGCTTGTCCAAGAAGAATGTCCAAAAGACAATTTTTTCTGCTACTATACCTTCAGGTGTTGAAGAGATTTGTCAAGCCATTATGATTGACGCTGTGAGAGTCATCATTGGCCATAAAGAAGCTGCCAGTAGCACTATCGAACAAAGACTCGTATTTACCGGAAATGAAGAAGGTAAACTTCTTGCTATAAGACAGCTCATTCAAGATGGTGAATTCAAACCATCTATCATTATTTTCTTGCAATCCATCATAAGAGCCAAGGCATTGTTTCACGAATTGTTATATGATAAGCTTAATGTAGATGTGATACACGCAGAAAGAACGCCAAAACAAAGAGAAGATGTGATCAAGAGATTCAAAAACGGGGATATTTGGGTGCTTATTACCACTGATGTGCTAGCCAGAGGTGTTGATTTCAAGGGAGTCAATCTTGTGATAAATTATGATGTCCCTCAAAGCGCACAAGCCTACGTTCATAGAATTGGTAGAACAGGTAGAGGAGGAAAGCAAGGTAAGGCTATCACATTTTTCACAAAAGAAGATACTCAGCTTGTCAAGCCGATCATTAACGTGATGAAGCAGAGTGGTTGCGAAAGTGGATATTCTGAATGGATGGAGAATATGAACAAATTAAGTAAGAACGATAAAAAGGCCTTGAAAAAGAACCAGATTAAGAGAAAGCAAATCACCACTGTTCCAAAGGTTGTAAGCCATAAGAGGAAGCAGAAACAAGAAATGATCGAGGCATCTAAAAGAAGAAAAGACACAGAAAAGAATATTCAGAAAGAATAGAAAGTTTCTAGGAATATATATATAACATGCACAGTATGTACTCTATATTTACAACACTGCCAATATTTCATGACTTAATGGTGGGCAGAATGACCGACGGATGGGTATCCAAATACGCTTCTTCTACCAATTATTTCACCAACTGAGAAAAAAGCTAATAATTGAGTACCGTATACAGCAGCCTTGACAGCACAGCCTTTAGATGGTTGGAAAGCAAGGGCCTTTTGTAAGAATTCTTGTTGTAATTTTGGAGTTTGGACGAATTTCAAAGCGTTGTTGTAGAATTGTTGAAATTGAGCAGTTGATGGAGGAGCTAAACCTTCTTTTTGGTAGACGATTTTTCCAACTTCACCAGTAACCTTACCCCAGTAGACAGCAGTGTTGGCTAATTGGGTGGACTTAGCGACGGCTTGGTTGACGAATCCAGTGGCTTTGTTGATGATAGCAGACATGGTTGAAAAGTTTTAATTTTTCACTTTCGCATATGTTCCGGTCAATTAATTCGCGGTTCCTGATTGGGGTAGAGGTATACTAATAAAGCCGAATGTTACATTTGAAGTATAGAGATCAAACAAAGATTTCAGAAGTTACAGTTCTAGCCATTCATTGTAACAGCCTTAACGATATTTCACTTATCCTATTAAATTATTCTATTCTTCCCCACTCTCATTTTACTCTCCTGATTTCTTGTTGCTAACAAGATGATTTACAACTGAACACCGAACCTGTCGGGCCAAAGAACAGGGGCAACAAGACTCCAACCGTACAATAAGAAGCATACCCATGAACTTACAATTTTGACCCAACTCATGAAATATGTGCGTCCTACAGGGATAAAGTCTCCTACCTCATCGGATTTAACATTTATTGTAAGCAACGATGCCACATACTGAGTGGCCAAAAAAAAGATGATATGAAACAACGCATAGTTGTATTTAACACTGTTTCTCTCTTCGTCGTTGTGTTCGCCTTCTTCATCATAGAGATCGAGTTGATTGAGGGCACTCTCTGGTAATGAGCCTTCTTCAACTGCTTGTTTGACAGCTTGATATCTCATTTCATTTCTACCAGTTGGCTGGTCAGCAATGAAGCCACTAGCCATTTCTGTACTTTCTTCGTCGAAAAAGGCTGAATTAGCGGCAGCTCTGGTGGTAGTGTAGGCCACGGCAATAAATGTAAAGAATGCACCAATCACGACACTGGCAGTACGAGTACCTCTTGATCTTACAAGTGGGTTACAATTCATATCATCTGGTTCAGAAGCTACTGCACTCATGACAAGGTAAGTACAATAGAAAACTACCATTGAAGACTGGGCCAAACCAGCTTGAGGATTAGATTCTTGAACTGTTTGGTTTACGGATAAACCTGAAATAATCAAGCCAAATACCATATTAAGGGTGACGGCCGTTTTATTCATACCACATCCACTCCCAGCAAAGAACACATACATTAACACCGTTACAATGATACTGGCAATGTACATTAACAAGGTACCACCAATAAGTAATTTTTTCCAAAATGAGGCGTTGTATTCCCCTTCTCCGGTCAACTCTTCTAATTCGATTTTCTCTAAACATGTTTCAGCCCAAGCATGAGCGAAATCAACAAGTAAAACTAATCCGATTCCAATGAAAATCGTAGAGAATATCACGGCGATATGGTTACCATAGAACACAAAAAATCCATCTGGAATCAACAAAAAGTTTACTAAAATCAAAACCACATACAAAAATGATTTCATTTTCCACCAGCCATTTTGTATAGCAGCTCTTGGATTTGTAGTAGACTTTACATTGATTAAAAGTCCTGCTAAAGTTAAATGTAATACCCCGAGAGCGAGGTTGATTCTGTGAACTGAAGCAAAACTTATACATTGTCCACCTTCACCACATTGACTGTTAATGAATCCAAACGTCGCTTTTTCGAGTTTATGTACGATAAACGGCGACAATACCACCCAGGAAAGAAGCGAATTAAATAGAAGGAAGAAGGCATAGGTGATCCTGGTAAGAATAGACGACTGGAAAGTTCCTCCTATAGACGAGCAGAATGCCAGGCATGCTGCAGCCCCAAAACAGGAAGCAAGGGACGTGATAGCTGTACTAGCACCAGCTATGGGTAGTGATACTAGAGCACCCATAATAATAACAAATTATGCGTATTTGAAAATGTAAATGATGCGAATGGGTGCGAGATGGTGTGAGCTCCTCCTTAATAGTGGATATTAAATAATAGTAGGAATATAGTACTATTATTTAGTATTAGACATTATTTAATATCCAATATTTTGGTTCTATATAGATTTCGTATAAATGATATGTATTTGATATCTAATGCTACTCACTCAAACTTTGAAGGGCTTGTTTTCTTCTCTTATCCATGCTAGCCTTTACTGATTTTTGCCCTTGACCAATTACCCAGGTCCAAACCGCTTTTAGCTTACTACTCATATGCGCTATAGTAGACACCTCCTGGGCGCCATTGAGTGACGATAAGTCAAATAGCTTGGACTGGAGACCATTAACATCTTCCAACATTAATTGCTCATCTTCCTCTCCTAAGTCCTCTACCAAGTAGTTCTTACGATCCACGAGATGATACTTGGCGAGTAATTCAAACACTGCACCCGCTGCCGGCTTGACTAAGTAAGATAATGGGGCTGGGAAAAATGTGTACAATGAAAATTGTTCGGATCTATCTCCTTTAATTGGTACAGTTTCCAAATGGAGACTACTATTTGAGTCCTTTTCGTTCTTTTTAACTTTATAATTTTTCTTACTGGATCTTCTCCTATTAAGCAGGAATGGTAACAAGTAGGACTGTCTATCGTTTGTGCCTTCTTTGAAATACCTTAAATAGATCCAGCTGAAAATAAACCCATTGACAGATAAATGGAAAGAGATACGGAACTCTTCACTCAAATGCAGAAGGACCAAGCTGCTTACCATGAGCATAAACGGTAAATATTTAACCTTAATTCGAACGTTTCCTTTGAAAAAGAGAAAATAATGGGAAGGAATCCTTTGTTTAATTGCAACAAAAAATCCCATGATCACGGCCATTGGGGTTACCACTACCGGTGGAACTTCTTTCAACTCACCAAACCACAGAAGTCCGTAGAAAAAGGTATAAACCACGAGATTTCCAACTAGTACATTGCAAGCGATAAATCTTGTGTATTCTTTGAGTCCCCACATGTTTTCCAAATACCTACCCAAGTAAAAGATAGTGAAGAAACTCAATGCAAACCCTACGAAGTTCTCTTCAATAAAGCTGCTGGTGATTAAAACCCAAGGTCTGGCTAAAACTGGGGATTTTGTAGGAATAAACGTTAAAAGTGGAACGTAAAGTTCATGTGGATGCGGTACTTCGCCCGTCTCTTCGGCTATATTACTGACATCGTGTGCATTTTGTTTGGACGAGGAAACCATGAGCACGAAATATGTGTAGTACTTCAATAGGAAATTGAGTGTTGACACGGTACTTAGAGCTACGAGTAGGATACTCGTAGATTTCGGGACTTTCATCAGATGATTCTCGAAAGATTGTAATGGAGTTGAATAAAGCGAAGAAGAAAAATGTCTTGCTCAGTTTCTAGGAATGTTTGCTGAATCAACCTATTGTGAAACGAACTTGGTTATGATAGCGTTCTGAACTTGACGTAAAATCTCTTCGCGCGCTGTGAATCATTTTGACGTAGCAAATTGTGGTTGTATTCTGGGTGTCATGTTCAGGTCTAAATTAGCTACAGGAATAAGACAAAGCTCGAGTATTCCACGAAGAAAGGCTATATTCCGTGACTTTTTCCAATCTTCTATTGCAAAAACTCTCTTACTTACGGTGGTGTTAGGCCTGACGGTTACTGAGCGCATAGCTAGAAGGAGGCAGATAGAGACACTTCGGGAAAATCATGAGGCTAAAATGATGATTCTTCAAGACATATCTTCAAGATTGCATAATGGAGAAAGTTTAGATCTACAAAGAGAGTTGAAGTTGTTAAATAACGTAAGCAATGATAGTGTAGATATTGATGTTGACGAACAGTTGAATCAGCTTTTCCAATTGGCAGAACAAGAAGAGGAAAATCCCAAGCCTCAGGCATTTTTGTGAACTAGGTCTTAATGTAAATATGGAAATGAAATATCAATGAATTATGCCAGTGAAGTTTATGGTGTCCGTTTCTCCTTTACAATTAATATATCTACAATATTCTCATTACATTACTCTACTATACATTAAACCCCCATTGCTCTTCTCAAAGTTCTACGATGATTATCACCAGTTTCAATAAGTTTACCTTCTTGAACCAATCTCTTAACGGCCTCCAAAAGATCATTATTCTCCACTCTGACAGAAGAACGTTCATTGATCTTAACTGCCAACTCGTTGAATCTTATAACATTATTGTTAGACTCCACAAGTGCCAACACTTCGTTACTCAAGTCTTCTTGCATTCTTCTTTGAGCTGATGTAGTACCAGTTTGAATCATATCCATATCAATTCTACCAGTGATAGGATCAGTAGCGTAATCCTTGATAGCAGATTTAATCAATCTAACTGCTTCCTTGACATCAATCAAATCCACGCTTGGTGATAATCTCATCTTAGCGTGGGCCTCCGACAATCTAATCATCGATTCTAATTGTCTGGTAGTAGCTGTGATTCTTCTTTCATTGGATCTGGTATCATCGCCTAACTTTCTCATATCCACATAAGCTTTAACTAACTCATTTTTACCTTCAGGTGAGATAACTGGATGTACAGCTTCTTTAGCATATTGGATATAAGTTGTCAAGAAATCAACTGGTAACACAAAATTATTGGTGACTTTATCTGGGACATCTTCCAAATACATATCAGTCAAGTGTCTAGCCAACTGTCTATCGATTTTTTCGTCAACTCTATCCAACATCAAGTACACCAAGTCAAATCTAGAAAGTAACGGTGGAGGTAAGTCTATATTTGATGTGACTGGTAAGTTTGGGTCATAACGAGAATTGATTGGATTAGCAGAGGCCAAAATAGACGTTCTGGCATTTAAGGTTGTGATAATACCTGCTTTGGCAACAGAAATTGTCTGTTGTTCCATTACTTCGTGCAACACGGATCTGGTAGAATCGGACATCTTATCAAATTCATCAATACAACAAATACCTCCATCAGATAAAACCAAAGCACCACTTTCAAGAACAAGCTGCTTGGTGTCAACATCTCTGGTGATATAGGCAGTCAAACCAACGGCAGAAGATCCCTTACCAGAAGTGTAGACACCTCTTGGAGAAATTCGGTGGACGTATTGCAATAATTGAGATTTGGATGTCGAAGGATCACCACATAACAAAATATTCACATCACCTCTATACCTACCGCCTTTAGTAAAAGTCTTGTTTGTTCCTCCGAAAAGTTGCAACAACACACCCTTCTTCACGTCGTCCATCTCATAGATAGATGGTGCCAATGATCTTGCAAGAACTTCATACAAGTCATCTCTTTGACTGACTTCTTTAATCTTCTCAATCTCTTCACTGGTAATTTTCTTGACTTGTTCAACTTCTTGCTCCTTCTCAGAAGCAGCTTGTTCCAAAGTCGAAGTATCAGCACCCATTCTCTTTTTATCGATTTTCTTTACGTGGACCACATCCAAGTAGGTCTTGTACAAACTCTTGACAGCTCTCATTCTGGGGTTAGATCTGACTGGTAAGGATCTAAAGATACCACATACCTCAATCCTGTCACCAGCTCTACAACTATCAACCAAATCATCATAGACACATAAATTGATAGAGTGAGGAGTTTGACCATCTGGTACCAAATCTGGAGTTTCTTGTAATTTGATTACTTGCTTATCAGCAAAAGAAGATCTATTGTGAATGATAGACATGGAGTTACTCTGGCCACATACTTGTCTCGGACACTTAGAAGGCTCAGAGATGACACCCCTATCGATTTCTACGGCAATGGTGTGATCACAAGCGTTACACTTGAAGAAAGCCACTTTCATGTCCGGGATAATGGCAGTAGCTCTCAACACAAGACCCTTGACACTTACAAGCTTATCAATATCGTTAGGGTTCAATTCTCTCATGCCTCTTTCGACTTGATTGATGTTATAAGGTCTCACAGTATACACATTAGTTTCGATCTCGTCAACATTAGTAGTGGTATTGTCATATCCAGTGTCGTCCATCACTAAGGAAACCATACAGTCTTTCGTGGTTTGATCCATGATAGGAATGACTTCTTGTGGATAATTCAACAATTGATAGTACAACTTTCTTGTCGCTGGGTAAGCTAACAAGTTTTTGGCGTCCAAGTTTAAATTAGTTAATCCTAAATCTCTCATATTGTTTAATTGTTGAACGTAATAAAGCAGATTGTCTTCTGGTAAGACATCAACTTGATCCAGGAGTTTCCTGTACTTGATTTTGAAAGACATTAAGAAGTCTCTGAACGCGTTAGAGCAGTCTTGGATCGACACATTGGTACCCCAAATGACTCTCACTGGCTCATCATCACCAACCAAGTTATCAGAATTAGGATTAGAAGACGATGGATTGTGTGGTTGTTGGGTAGAGTTTTCTGATCCAGGTGCTCCAGATTGGACAAAAGTACGACGACGTAAAGGTGAAGATGTGGAATCTTGAATATCACTTCTATTATGCCTTCTCACAATTCTGTCAACTTCACTAGTTAATCTATCACTTCTAACGTTAGATGAGCCTGCAGCACGGTTATTATCGGATGTGTGGTGGGCAGTGGATGAAGAATAGTGAAGAGGCGACGATACATCACCAGTTGGGCGATTTTGGCTACTACTTGGTAAATTTCTTTGGTTATTAGCATCGGAGTGAATTTGTGACGACGATGAATTGAAAAACAACGGGGACGATGGTACCGCCTGTTGTTGCTGCTGGGACTGAGACTGAGACGTAGATTCCCTTAAGCTGGGGTCTTCTGGAAGCTCGTCAACATTATGAACCGGTGAGGACATGTTAGATAAAGAAGAAAAAAAAGGTAAAGTGAAAAGTTGACGCGTACTTAATTATATTTCCTAATTGGGTTTAATTAGGGTCGTGCATAAATGTCCGAGCTCCAAGAGTACTCTGAATAAGCTGTACTGGTTTGTTGTACTTTTGTAATTGCATTAAAGAATTCTATATCAGAACATCAAATAATGCAAATGCATATTTTCGTATTGATGAGTGTGTAAGTTGTCTATTCTAAAAGATACGACTATTCGTATACATTTGAGTGATGTTTCTATACCTGAGTTCCCTTTGGGTTGAAAGGAGCTGTGGTAATTAGACTTAAGATTTCGTAGACAGGTACTTCGGTACTTGAACAAGATTAAGATCTGTTCTCAAACTTTCTGGATAATCGCTTGCCAATTGAATTACTCTACAAAATCATGGTTGTGTCCTCAATGTATTCAATACGATCTATTGAAGTCAAAGTAGTGTTTTTCTGTTGCGTAAAATCGTCTTTACTAGCAAGTGGTTAAGTTCAGCTAAGAGGCTTACCTGGTAGTACCGCCCATTACATTTTCAAAAGAAAAAAAAAGAGCAGACTCCTCAAACGCTTCTTTCAGCAGGGGGACATCCTAGTAAGTCTTGCAAGCAGATCTCATTATGGAATACATGTCGGCTACCGTACGTTTAACGAATTGGCCCTAATCAGTACAATATTTCTTGAACTAGTAGACTGGCAAAGTCATGCCTCTCATATAAATGAAGTACAGAATATTACGTACGTGGGTTTCGCTAAGGTCATCGGTGGTTAACAATATCCCCTGGCCACCGGATAGAACCTCTCTGTTTATTCAGTATGCTGGAAGTTCTGGGATTTGCCCTTTTGTGAATCAAGCTACCCTCCTTGACGTTCCCTCTAATACTGAAAGTTTAAAGGGATGTTTTCCGTTCAAGGTCACTTCAAAATGCAATCAGGATAAAGAAATAAGTATTTGTGGGTCCAATTATTTCGATTATTTCTAGTCCCCGTTACTCGGTAGTGGCGAAGTGCTTAACTGAATTATCCATTAGATGGCATCGTGTCAGTCAAATGATACCAAATAGAAGAAAAGCAGAAGGGGTTGAACTTAACCAGAGAAGCTAGCGATCAGATTCGGCTCGCTAAGTAGACATATTTCAAGTCATCGCCGTGTAGTAATAGCTTAATTCATACTTAATGTAGTTTTGTTGTAAAATTATAAAATATAATACATAAGATACACTATTATTGTCGGGTATGAGCTGGTGGTGGTCCTTGTGGTCTTAAAAATTGGTCCTGGGTTTTAGCGGAGGGAGTGTAGGGTGGCAATTCTGTATCTGAAGGAACAGGAGGCGGTACATAGATGTTATCGCTTTGTCCATTTGGATGGTTACCTTGGGAGTTCGGGGTATTATAGTTATACACATTACCTGTGTAAGTTGCGTGGTTTTGCTCAGTATAATAGATTTGGTTGGCTGCAGCATTATTTCTGGCCCTGCCAGAAGCCATTCGACGTTTCTCTGCAGAAGCTCTTCCTCTCGCCGTTTTCTTGGACCAAAGAGCGTAAGCTATTAAACAAAATACAACAATAATTATTATGGGGATGATGATCTTAACGAAAACGGGAGTACCACTTGCGCTGCCATAGTAGGTGACAAAACGTTTTTCAAGGTACATTTTTTGACTCAGAAATTAAAAAGGATGAGGATGAAAGATGTGAGATTTCCGCTGTGTTATATCTTAATCTCGTAAATCCAACCCTGAGCCACAAATCGCAGTCATCACGTTTAACGACAGAAAAGACTGACGGCTGTGACGAAAAGCGTCATTCACATAGTCTCGATATGCTATGGGCTATACAGCTACAGACCACAAGTGATCACTGGATCCTTGAACTTTCACTTCCTCTAACCTCTCCTTATCTACGGTTTATCATCGGCATCTAACGCCTTATCATCGGAATCTAGCGCTTTATCATCGTTCGGCTTTTAGCATCAAGTGTAGCTTCGCCTCTACTACAATAAGTATCAGCTCTACAGATACTCAAATACCTCTATTCGTCCATTCAATCTGGGTTTCACACTGACGTTATACATGCGAGAGTATTACCCCCCTTCTTCTTCTTCTCCTTGTACTCACACAAGTCTACACATACTAATGACACTAAACAGAGTAACAAGAGCATAAAAGCATACAGGCAGTATTTAAATGTACCACTAAAATATTCAGAGAACAAATCCCATACAGCTCCCATACAACTCCAGATTGTGAGGACTCCTGAAATTTGGAGAGGTCTAACTAATAAGGGAATAAATGAGAGCTTAGCCGTTGTTTAATTCGACTTCCTAATAAAGCCTCTTATCTCGTAAATGCTAAGCCTGCGAATGTGATCTAAAATTTACAATAGAATAATATTTTGCAATTTAGCTCATTCTTTTCTAAATATCAGCGGAAATCGTTTGATTCATGGGTACTTGGAATTTGGCTAATTTGAATTACATCACGCCGTACCTGGTACACGATTTCACTATAACTAAATGGAATTTCGTCAACCCTGACAATAATTTTATTTACTCGTATGCGTCATAAACCCTCTGTAATATTGCATTTCGAACTCTTCCTGCTGCAACAATATGTTGTTGTAGCCTCCAATATGTAGTTGATTTACTTCTGCAGCACCTTCTCTGCGCAAATTACGGGTGAATTAAATGATTTCCCGGGGAAATGCCAAAAGAATGAGCTAAATTGCAAAACAAATTGACTTTTATTGTACGAAATGTTTATGTAAATCAGCTATGGCGTATCATGTGCTACCTAGTGATACTTTTTGGCTGTGCCAGTCATGCTAGAGTTTAATAGGAGGGGGACCAAGGGGACTGGACTGGACTGGGATTACCTCATTCGTCTCATCTTTCATATCACTATATAACCTTTCTATCCACTTGTAATAAAGGGATATAAATGATACTACGTTACCCCCCATGCATCCAGCAAGTCAATTAATGGCTTAAATGTACATAGGGCAAGCATATCTTTTCCGGAGGAGTGGGAGTACAGGTGAGTTGGATAAGGTGGTCGGTGGCTACAGGCTCGTGAACGCAGGGCGTAGGAGGGGCGAGAGAAAACAACGAAGGGGGGCGACGGAGCTAGAAACTGGTGAAGAGAATAAAATACTAGCACATCACAAGGTTGTTGAAGCGTACTCAAGACCCTCCAAAAGAGAAATATCAAATATCATCAATTTATCCTAAAGGATGAAAGCACCAGAAAGTCATGACAATGGTAGTGTAGTGAAGAAGTGATATATGGTATGTCTGCCTAAGCTATGTGGGTTTGGAGGTTATTTGTGATTTATGACAGATGAAGACAACCACTATCAATTTTGCAGTTAGTAAACTCTTCAACCGCAGTTGTGCATGGTGCATAATTATTTCACGCGTTAGCCAACTATATTTATAAAACAACATCTGCAACTAATTATGAGCCATCTACCACTTAACTCCAGGACTCAACTCCGCCCTGAAGAAAGACTGAGACAGCCTCGAACGAAAATTAGTATCCGGTCTCGGTCTTTAAGTCCTCAAAGACCTTCTAGTGCCGAATCACCTGTTAGACGCAGTGGATCACCCGTTAGGCGTCAACAAATCCTGGAAATTGAAAAACAAGCCAAAAGGAAACCAGATAGTCAGGATAGTCAACAAGATCATATTGAGAATATCAACCCAAGGTCAATGAAAAAGAACGTCAAGTTTAATGAAGATATAGAAATCTTCAACGATAGACCTACGAAGACCCAAAAATTGAACCAAGAGGTAGACACTGATTTACGACTCTGTTTGCAAGATATTTTGAAGCAGCAAAAGGAAAATAGTCAAACTTTACAAGAATTGAAACAACAAATGGGAAAGAATGATCAAGAGTTAAAGGGTATGAAAAACACCATAGATCTAATTTATCAGATGTTCAAAGATTCAGTGTCCAAGTAATTAATTGCGGTTTATGTTCATTAAAAAAAAGACTATACAATCCAAACAAACGAGTCTAAAAGTTCTAAAAGTCAATACTCTTGGTGGTTTGATTCTCTGGCACATCAGGTCTATTTGGCTTCTGGTTCGTGGTATCATCTTCCTCCTCCACAGGGATACCCCATTCCTCGATTTCAAACTTTTTCCTTCCATTTTTGAAAGCGTACTCCCCATCATATATTGTCATTAATCCTCTCTCAGCTAAGACTGGTAACTTCAAGATATTCACCAAGCCGTGTTGAATCTTTCCTGGCTCGTTCTTATATGCTCTTTCAATCAATTGGGACATGGCCTGGTTAAATGGCTGCAAATGAATCACCGAGTCTGAAAGATTCTCTAAAACAGTCGTGAGATGAGAGCTCCTTGGGTACAAATCAATAGGAAGTGAAGTTGCAAGTACAAGGTTATTTGAGTACTGCCTCAATAAAGAACGCAAGCTGTGCATAAATGGAATTATGAATGTGGACTGTGATAATTCCGGTGGGTAAAGTGAAGGAAGTAAAAGATTAGGTACAATTAATCTGATGGCTCTTGAAGAGCTTTGACTTATTTGTTGTCTGATCACGGTTGTGATATTCAGGATGAGTCGTTTATAGTCTGGTGACAAATGGATGAATGACATTTCCTGGTTACTAGGTACAGGTCTAAGTCTTTCGGTTATATCGAATTGATGGTTATAATTTTCGTTAGTCTCTGATAAATTCTCATCTTGAGTTTTCTGATTAAGTCCATATCTCCATGCAATTTTCAAGTCTCTTTCTTGTGAGTTCTGTGACATGTTCGACACATTTACTTTGCTCTCTTGTGATTTAATCAATGCCTTTCTCTTGTCTTTTGATGACCCTTTATACTCACCTGGTAAATCTTTGGACCACTCCGAAGAAAGACCTACCACCGCTACATGACAGTTAATCTGCTTGGAATCTTCTATTCTGTTCTGTAAGATCCCCTGAGAAGCAAAGCACCTGAGTAAAATGGATGCAAAATCTGTTGTACCAGATTCTTCAATTAATAATGAATTTCCTAGGGGGAGACCTTGGTGGCCAAGTATTTTGTCCAAGTCTGCCGTGCCGGTGGAAACAGTAGGTTGTGATGTTATCACAGAGGGCCTTACACCAATATTGGAAATTTCTTCTTTTTCTGGAGATTTTTCAAGTTTTTCAGAACCTGGGGGAACCATTCCTCTGGTTGCACCAAGTCCTCGCGCGGGAACCGGCCCCCGAGATGGGACTGGACCTCTATCTGGAACAATTGGAGTGGCTGGAAGTCTACCTGTGATAGGAGATCTTCCTGGAACACTAGGAGTAACCTTAGACGTCCCGCTAATTATATCACTTCTCTTTCTGAAAGACATTCGATGAGATAAAAAATGCGAATGAGATTAGAGATTAGGATTTGCAGACGAAGTGGATATTAAGCGACGGTAAATGGGAGATTACGATGAAAGCATAGCATATATAGTTATGTATATCAAACTTTCATGGATATCGTACGCGTATGTATTTGCTAAAATTATGGTGAAATATTTAGTATGCTGGTGGTCATCTAATGGCAGCAAATTGTCTAGCCCGAGACTTTTTTTCCTGGCCACCGTTTAGGGGTTCTCTAATTCTCTTGTCTTTCCTCTAAAGCTCTCTTGATGTACCCAAGTACCAGGTTACTTCGGTCGTACCAGTTATCGGTGATTTCTGTGCTAAAAGTATACCGGGTGTTCTTGAGTAGCTGGCCAATGTGATCGTACCGTTTGAGAGCCAACCACTCTCTAACAGAAAGAAGATACCACATCGACGATTTCCTAAATCTATTGAATCCATAAGTGACTGGATCAGTTTTGGGTTTCAATTTATGCGTGTTAATGTACATGCCTTCTTCAAGTTTCTCCTCTTCTTTGGCGACGAGCTGTTTGTGAGCCAGGTTAGCCATGTTCTCCACCGAATAGCGACCGAATAGATATCCAAGACGTTCATATACTATAGCTTTGATCACTTGCAGGTTCTGGTTGGAAGCTGAGAGGTGAACGTCAAATTCTTGTACACACTTCACCAAGTATTTTTCTATAAGATCGGTCCACCACCAGTACATGTTGAAGGTTGTACACATACACAACAACAATTCCACCACTACTAAAAGAGTCCGAAGGTTATATGTTTTCAAGTTGAGACGAGATTTATACGTATACGATAAGTTATCGACGTATGGTTCTATTATATCGTGTCTGATCTTTCTTAAAGTATTCTTGTCTGGAGGTACAGATTGGTAATTAGACAATTGTGTTTGTACAAGAAGCAAAGACACAATGCACATTTCTTGTGTAGATGCCACATATATCCATGCTTTGTCATTATTATAGTCTTTCTTGATGAAATCATAAATAGAATAACTATACTTGAAATCCTTTAAAATCAAGGACCAATCGGCTAACTTTCTAATGCATTGTTCAGGAGATGATTTGTGGTAATAGTTCTCCTGGTAATTGAAGGAAGACGAACCCAGTTGGGAATCAGCGTTGTTGGAGTTGTTATTGTTAAAGAGTTTACGTGACACTGAAAAGAACCTATTGGTGATAGACCTTTTTGGTGCCAAAATCTGATCATCCCATATCCTGACTTTCTTCTCCATGTGAGGAATAAGATGTAACGATATGAAGTTATGAACTGCAAGTCTAAAGTTCTTGTCAGCACTTGTAGGAACCGAGAAAAAATCAGGAGTAGAATTGAACGAAATTCTCTGTAAGTCTTCATCTATTGTCGAGTGTTCATTCTTGAATATCTGGATTGTTGCTTCACCTTCTTCTGATCCGATAGGAACGTATGTAGTCTCTACTGATAAACTATTCCTCAAGGTTGATTCGAAACTAGCTCTTTCTTCAGCCGAAACTTTAGCCTCATCATACAAGACAAATACGTGCATAAGTAGGTCACTTACTGGGAGGAACTTGGGGAAATTGCAATTTCTAAATTCTACAATTTTGGTTCTTAAATAATCCACCGAATCATCACCAAAACTTAAAACAAATATTTGAGATATCGGGTGATTGAGCGTATCAAATGGTACTATAGAATTAGATGATATTACTTTATTGAAAAGTTCAAAATATAAGTCGTCTTCATTTGTAAATGGGAGCCGCTTGAGTAACAGTTCAAGTGATGAGATACTGAAAAGTTGTTGAAGCAGATTGGATGGTTTATGACTAGTATCAGCAGTTTTCAAAGAAAGTAAATCCGGTAACGGGAAGTCAAATCTTACAGGAAAGCTGGGATAACTTTTAGTAATCAATTGGTTACTTGTTATTTTGAATAATTGATTGGGTACTGGATATTTTACGTTATTTCCGTATGGTCTTATGATAGACAACACGGAGGAGTCTTCTGTATTCAATAGTGACAGAAGAAGTGCGTCCGCGTTATGCGATGACTCAACTGAGACGAGTGGTGAGTACATGTGGTTAAGCAAGTACTGTCGAGACACATAAGGGTCTAACCCTTTGGGGTAGTCTTCCATAAGTGAGTGCGGAATTGAATCGATTGATCGATAGATTTTGATTATGAAAATGTGCAGGGTGCAGAAGATTGAGAACAGGAAGCGAACTGGTGTATACAGGCCTTTTACCCAAGGTTGCAAGTTACAGAAACATCTGCAGGCAAGTGCGCGTTACCCAAAATATCTACAGGAATTTGCATGTTCAGTTGGTTAACTCGATAATGACACGACTTATATGAATCCGCGTACTTACTTGAATCAAACTTTCTAATTTCAGTTGTTTCGTAAATATATGTTAACTAAATAAAGAACTGGCTATATTTTTTCAATCTTGAAAGTATGAGACGTAGAATAACACTATTTAAGGTTTCTCCCATGCACTATACTCTCTATTCGGTAAATACCAACACCCAACTGCCACCTGAAATGTTCTGGCAATAGCCGTATTGGTGTCATACACGCTAATCTTTTACCCTCTGCACATTCTCTCCTCGTCTCATCTCATTTTTGTTTGGCTCGTCTCGTCTTCTTCACATTCCCTGTTGTTTTTCTACTTCAATAAAACGAGAATAGAAATTTTTATAACTTCAACTTGGACCTTCTTTTTTTTTTTGTATCTAATTATTGCATCGGACTAGCCTCAACACTTGCTAGAAAAACTTCCACAAAGTGCTAGTGAAATATTAATCATCTTCAGCCATGTTGATAATAACGCTAATACTCTTCATACAAAGCGTGCTGGCTTTTCTTCATCCCAGCTTAAATTTTGATAACATAGGCGATAGAATTGGTATATTCGGTTCATTTAATTCCATATCATATTATTCCCAGGATAATGCTACCAGTGAACTTTCCTGGGAGCCGCTGTCTTCGAAAGACCTGGCGTCTTCAAATAAACTTTTCATACGAGACAAGAACTCCAACAATTTTTTCGCTGAAGTGAAAGGTGGTAATATTTCAGACGTACAAAGTCTTACAGGAACTACGATTCTTATTAACGGTGACTTCAATGAGATCAATGATGAAAGCTGCCTGCCTCCTATTATCTATAATTTAACAAGTAACGAAGTGAATAGTCTCTTCTCATCTTCTGCTGGAAAGAGACAACTTTCTTACAGGGAAGATATACCCAAACTTAACGGAGATGTCAAAGTAACATTCATTGACGGAGATTTAATCTACGTCGGAGGTGAGTTTCTGTATGGTGACTCATATGGAGCCGTAGCCTATAATTTAACTTCAAAAGAAGTAATAGAATTACCCTTTAAAGGGTTCGGTAAAAATTCTACTGTCAACGCAATTACAAAGATTTTCAGTGACGATAAAAGCCAAGAGGATTCTGGGTCAATTGTTTTCGGTGGTCAGTTTGATACTTTAGGTATACCCGACCTCTTAGTCCATAATATTTCTCTTCTCACTAATTCCACGAACCATACAAACTATACCAACACTTCGTTGGTCACAGCTGAACAAAAGATTGGTTTAAAACACGGGTTATTTTCTGATGTAAACGGTGATGGCTCAGATCCTTCAAAGCTTGTGTGTCCTTCTGCGTCTGCTCAATGGGCTCCTTCTGATAATAATGGCGGTCAATGGTTGGTAGAGTTACCAGCGCAAATGAAAGGAATTACTCCAACAAAGGTCAGGTTGTACGTACCCGAAGGAGATGACTCGATTAACCAATTTAGAATTTATTCCTACCCAAACAACGGGATCATGAACTTAACGTACATTGATCCAGAAACAAATGAGATTCTGTACTGTGATGCCTCCTGTCCGTTGGCTACTTTGAAACAGCTTCGGGATGCTACTGGTGATAATATCAACAACATCGACGAATTGGACGATGAAGATATTTATATTGACGAACATGACGGAAGTTTTTCCGCTTACTACGATCCTTCAACTCAAGCTAAGACCCTTTCTTACTCCAAAAACTTCCAGGAATTTGCATTTGAAAACGACATTGCCATCGACGAAGTTGGTTTAACTGTCATTTCATGGCATGGATCTAAAGGAGCTGTAGCAGGTTTCGAATTGTACTCCAATTACATCTATGTGTATGGTAATGAAACTTTGAATGAGCCCAATTGTGGTGAAAACTTAGATAAGTCGAACTTACTCACCGAAAATTCTGGTGACTTCAAGTCTATCAAGACTATTAATCCAGGTATCTCCAGTGACTATCAGGTTTCTATGGGCAGTGAAGGTAAGGTCACTTTGTACCCAAACATTACATACTCGGGAGACTATTCGATCATTATGATCACTCCTGGATGTGTCCAAGATGGCTCTTGTGACTTGAGATCTATCATCAACGTTACTTTGATTGACTCTGATAATAACGTTAAGGCAACGAAACAAATTTATCAGAACAATGATAATGACAAGTTTGATTATTTGTATTACGGTCATCTCGAAGGTTCGACCTTAAGTGAGGGACAAAACCGGATGGAAATCGAGTTCGTCGCTCCAATTATACCGGGAACGGAGAACCCGTGGACAGTGATTGATAAGATTAGAGCTGATATCGTTGAATTGGACGAATATTACGACAGAAACTCTACCAATAAAACCAGACATCAAAACGGTACCGATAATGAATTGGCCCAGTTGAACTTGAATGGTTTATTCGAATACTCTTTGGCAAACTTCTCCTATTTTGATGAAGGTTGGTTGTATATCGATGGTGAAGAGAATAAAATATCTGTTAACAACACTTTTGTTGGAAATTCCACGATCAATGTTCTAAGTTCAAGGTTGTCTAACGAGACTGTGGTGGAACAATTCAACAGTGATAACTCTACTTTCTTGATATTAGGAAGGTTCGATTCGAATTCTACTAATTTAACATTGAGTAACAATAACATCATCAACCTAAACTTGAACGATTACAACAAAACCTCCAATTCCTCAATAAGCCAAATTCAGAAGAGACTCATTCAGGAAACCTTAGAGGATTACGCTGATTTCGGTCATCATGATGACTATCATCTTGATTATGATGAAACAGATTTAAATGATATCTTGGACAGGGACGATTATCTTGGGTCATTGATCAAAAGAGCCGAAGGTGATCAAACAATCTTTCATGGCACCTTCAACAACTCTGTTACTACAATCACTTCGTATTACAAGAGTAAAGTACTTCTCGGTAGATTCAACATGAACAACAAGGATAACTCATCCGTGAAGATCAATGATTTATCTAACAGCAACAATACAGTTGATGAAGCTAACAATTTTGTTCTTTACTCTGGTGATGAGTTCTTTGGCTTCGGTAACGATTATATTGACGAAGCCTTCGATACTTTCACCTACTTGACAATCAGAGATACCGAGTTTTTTGTGTTTTCATCCCAAAATAGTAGAAGAACATGGGACAATACTCACAAGACTTGGATCACAGACAGTAACCATCAATTGAATATTTCTCAAGCTGTCTCCTTATCTGATGGTAGACAAGTTGTTTCAGGTTCTTCTTTCGACCCTATGGATACTTACATTGCCAATCAAGCTTTCATCAAAAGTAACGATCAAGTCAAAGATGGTAATTTTTCTTCGTTTAACATTAACTTATCCAATGGTTCTATTACTAACTCATACTATATCAACAGCACCTTGGGTGTCATCAGTGGGAACTTTGAAACCACGGATAAGAATTCCATTGTTGATGTTGGCTTTATCTCCACCAAAGATAATAACTCTTTTACTGGTCTTCAGGGTGATATTAAGTGGAGTAATAATGTGACTTTCCTGACTCTTTATGTTGATACTGATGATAGGTATCTTGTAATTGGTTACAATGGATCAGTAACTATCAAAGATTCTAAGTTCAATGGTGGGGTTATAGTTTATGATTTGAAACAAAATCAATTGACCGATTTCCAACCAGCCGAGTTATCGAGCAACTCTGGTGCCATGGAAATCAATACCATCAGTTATTATGACAAAGGCAAGAAAGTCGTGGTTGGTGGTAAATTCGATAATGCTGGTTCCTTAGCGTGTGAAAATTTGTGTATTTATGACATAAAAAACACTAGATGGGAAAGTACCAATGGTGATTTAACAGGGGATAAGATTACTGATATTAAGTTTGTTAAAGCTAATGAGGTTCTCGTAACTGGTGACTTAGTTCTACTGAACAATGATACTTCGTTTGTTCTTTACAATATCGAAAATGATGAGTTCAAGCTGGTTTCTTCTGGCGTAAACAGCTTGTCATCTGATGATGTTGTGAACAAATTGATCATGACTGATGAAAGTTATGATGAAAACTTGAAAGGCAGATTTATTGTCAGTGGAGATGGATTCCTTAAGGGATTCGATGGTTCTAGTTGGTCAGACATTAATGGAATCAATTTTTCTAACGAAACGGAAATCACTGATTTGAAACTCTTGACTTTAAAAAACTCAGATAGCAGCAACAATAAAGATCAAAAGTTCTTTGGTAAAGACAAGATCTTGAGTGTTTCAGGTAAATTCGAATTGAAAGACTACGGGTTGGTCAATGTTGCTTATTATAACGGAAAAAGTTGGATTCCTTTGGTGTACACCACTTTGACGGGGAACCAATTGGGCGTTGTCAACAGCCTTATGGTCAAAGATCAATATAGATACTTATCCCTGGAGGATATTAGACGGAACTCTCTGGGATTATCTAGCGGTAAAGTTGTTGGTATTTCTTTAGCATGTGCCCTAGGCTCCACTACTTTATTGAGCTTACTTTACATCATTCCATACTATGTATTATTCAGAAGAAACAAGGACGAGGATACAAATGAAAGGATCACAGAAAAAGAGATGATGGACGCAGTTAATCCAGAAGAATTATTCCATGAGATTGACTTGCAAAGACATCATTAAATAGAATTGTACAATAATTATAATAAATAATAATATCCATAATAATTATATATATTTATACATATATATATCTATAAGTTGTCTCTATTTATATTAATCCAACTTCAAAATGTGTTACAAATATCTTCGTAAACTTCAGGCGAAGCGTAGTGCTTAAAGGCCTCCAAATGTTTTTTGTTGGCTTCTTCAGCTTCCTTAGTCAACAAATCACTTCTTTTAATAACCTCTGCTGGAGGAATAGTTGTTCTTCCCAATTTAAATACGTATTTGGTGATGCAAATGGCTACGGTTCTGTTATCACTCTTTTTCACAAACTTCGAAATAATATATAACCATTTTTCATCCCAGGCACCAACTCTTGAAACAACTTCATACCTTTCGAACAACTTCAATTCCTTTTTGAAAGTACAGTCAACCCTGGCCACAGGTATAAACGGATAGTTAAAAACGGAAGCCTTCTTGAAATCATTGTAATCATTAAACATATAAGTAAAGAATCCCTTTTGAAAGATTTTCAATACAGTTTTCATTCTAGCAAAGTCCAAATCAACAAAGTAGGTAGAATTGGACTTGTGGAGGAACATATCATATTCTAATGGTGATACATAGGACGAATAGGAAATTGGCTCAAAGACTGCTAATGGGCCCTTTTTCTGAACTGTTAAATCGTAAGTATTCTTCTTACCGAGCTTCTTATATTGCCATCTTTTACTGGTGACATAACGAATATAAGTGAAGTAGAACCGGAGGACATATACAAATGGAAGAGTTTTGGCTGTAGATAAGGCAAAGGCCCCTAAAAGAAGCTTCCAAAATAGATTCATTGAGGCTGTTACAGTGAAAAATTAATATAGTTCACCGTTTCAATCTTATAACCGACGGGCCGAAATTATGTTGGGTGCGATTCTGTGATTAACCTTGGTCATCCAGAATAAGCCACTAGATTATTCAACAGTCGGCTATACTCCTCCCTGGGTGTATAAACACATTGGTTAATTCGAATTAAGGTAGACAACAAGGGGGAGACTTGTATATTTGCCTCACTTTCACGTTGGTTTAGATTCTTCCAGTCCAAAACAACACAAGAAAGATGCGGTGGCTCAATTGGCAGAGCTTTGGTTTCCAACACCAACGGTTGCAGGTTCAAGTCCTGTCCGTGTCATTTTTTTTCTTCTTTTTAATCCGCTATTTCTGTGTACCAAGCAGCTTTATCCTAAAGGTGTCCTTGATGTGACTGTAATCCGTAATCTTATAATACGATAAGTGGACTTCCGCTTATACCTACCCATCACTGCCATGAGCATTTATTTTTGTGTTGATAGTGGGCCAACATCTAGCTCTTTTCGCAGCCATTTGTAATAGCACTAATCAACAAAACTGCATGGTGCTCACTTCTAAAGCAGAATAAAATATTAGAACTGTTTTCCGTGTAAGAATGTCCTTCGCCCTTATCACATCCCTTTCTCTACGTCGTCTGCTACTCACAACGCCTTAACCCCAAAATGCTTCTAAGAGAAACTCAGATAGAGGTAATCCGCGCCTCGTGCACCTACCAATCATTTTGTTGACACGAAACTAAGCTTCGTGGATCGAAAAATTCAATCAAACATGGTCGTTTTAGCAGCATCCATTTGTACCAGAGGTGGAAAAGCCCTCTTGTCCAGACAATTCAAAGACATCAGTAAGGACAAGATCACTGGATTGTTGGCTGGATTCCCCAGCTTGATCTCCAATTCCACGTCTCAACACACCACTGTGGAAGATGAAAATATCAGATATGTTTATCAACCTTTAGAAGAACTTTATGTTGTTTTATTGACAAATAAACATTCAAACATCTTGCAGGATATCGATACGTTGCATTTGTTTGTATCAACAATTTCCAATTTATTGAGGACCGTAGATGAACGGGAAATTTTTGACAATGCTTTTGAAATTTTGAGTTCTTTCGACGAAATTATCAATAATGGATATAAAGAGAATTTAAGCATCTCACAAGTACAGGCATTCTTGGAAATGGATTCTCATGAAGAAAAAATCCAAGAGATTATTGAAAAGAATAAAGAAATGGAGGCCAATGAAGAAAGAAAGAGAAGAGCTAAAGAAATCCAAAGAAAAGAATTGGCAAGAAAGAATTTAGAGAATCAGTTCAATGGAGCTCACGGGTATAATGAATCTGTTAGTTCCATGCCAAACAATTCCGTTCATACTTATCAACCGCCAGCCATAATTGACAATTCTCTTGATTCTCCTCCTCCAGGATCTATTCCTCATAAACCAATTGCTTCAAGAAGTGGTGGGTTACAATTGGGCAAAAAGCCTACTGGAAGATCCGAAGCCTCTCAGCCATTATTGATCAATCCTATGGTGGCTTCTAGTCTTACTGATCCAAAATCTGTTTCTAATACTCCAGGACCAAGTGCTTCTCCTATTGCACCTATTCAAAAAGTCACTAATAACGGTATCTTGGTGACAATCAATGAAAAGTTCTCCGCTCAATTACACAGAGAAGGCTCGGTATTGAGTACTGAAGTTAAAGGTGACTTACAATTGAGAATTAATAACGATGAATTAAGTCAATGTAGAATCTTATTAAAACCAACGGATAAATCAAGTGATATACTGTACAAGACTCATCCAAATGTTGATCGTACTTTATTCCAAAAACTGCATATTATTGGTTTGAAGGACAAATCAAAGTCTTTCCCATTTAATGATCAAAGTTTAGCAGTTTTAAGATGGAAATGTTCTGGTGGTAGTGATTCAAAATATTTACCGGTATTGATTACCATTTGGTGTAACCCTGACGGTGATAAAACGAGTGTTACCGTTGAGTATGAATTGACAGAGGAATTCATTGCCAATAACACCACCAATACTGAGATTAGCGATGTTAAAATCATTTTACCAGTTCATGGTTCTATTGGTTTGGGCGATGATAACGACAAGGTAAGTTTTGAAGTAGAAGATGTTGGAACTGTCTTTAATATTGAATCCATTTCTCTTGACGATCCTACTGGATCTTTTGAATTCTCTATTGACACACTAGATGAAGATGCTTTATTCCCAATGGAATTGCAGTTTTCTATCGAGTTTGAACAAATAACCGACAACGATAATTCCTTCGGTAAAGTACAGATCTTGGATGTTGTTTCTAGCCAAAATGAAGATGAAGAATCTTTACCATTTGATTTACGTGAAAACTTGATAAGTGAAAGTTATCACATTGTTTAGATAAAAAGACAGAATATAAGTGTATTAGGCTATAAATAAATAGTATCTTAAAATAGCAGATTTATACAATTACAGATACGCCTGATAATGCTATAGAAAATTTAACTTCAAGATTGTATTTTTCATTGGCTTCATCCAACTGGTTCAAGATTTCACGTCTGGGGTCCATAGCCCCAGCCTGCTCTTTTACATGATTGATAATGATGTTTAAATTCTTTATTGGATTACCAGTAGATTTTCTTGTGTTTATACAAATGTTCTTCAATTTTAACAATTCTCGTACGAGAAACATCGGGTTTAAGTGACCGTATAACTTGTTCGAAGAACAAGAATTAGAGCACTCAAGAACGATTGCTTTAAGTGACCCATCAAGGATCAAGGGTGCCACATGTTTCCATATTGTCTCATTGAAATTCAACTTTGATGTACTATCACTTTCAAAATCCCCAAACACTAGTAACTGTCTATTCAACTCTTTATGATGAACGAGAAACGCGGATGACACATAAGTGGTAGCGTTTGATTCGGTATACGTCCCTTTGAAGTTTTCATTTATCGATACTGAATTATTTCTATTTGTCATGTGTAATAAACCGTGACTTAATTTGAACATTGTAACGTTGTAATTCTCGTTGATCTCACTTGTCTCACCGAAGTCGATTTCATGTAGATTAATAATTTCAAATCTCTGCATATTTGGCCAAATAATCCCATTAAAAATATGGGCATTCAATGCATGTATTGTTTCGGTGCTTCCGTACACTTCCTTGGGGTTTTCCACTGAAAAATTGGGGGAATTAAGCACTAGTGAATAGATGTGATCAAGGTGAGGATGAGATATCAAATAACTCTTGATATTTTTGAAAACATTAACTGCGTTGGTGAACGGAGAGCCAGCTCCTAAATTCTTGAATGGTGTGGTGGCTTTTAACTTGAGATAACTTTGAGGTTTACCAGGATTCTCGTATAAATTCAATAAAGAATTTACATCGCTTTTATGATGCGTTTCATTAAATATGATCTCACTTAGTTTTGCTAGTCCTGACCCAGCATCGACGCAGAGGAGTTCATTGGTGAGATTCTTTTCCACTACATGGTTGTATGTCACGTTACTTGGTTTGATTAATATGCAACAATTGGAGCCTTCAATAGGGCCGCCGGAGCTTCCAAGGAATGTGATTTCAAAGGCCATGACGCAGGGCAATTAATTTGTAGGAATGCTGGTACAAACCTCGCGACAGTCGAACCAGCTACTATATAACTGGTTTGAAAATCCTAAGGAACTTTATTCACAACTGGACAAACACCTGTTGATATATTTTCTAAATTTTTATTTTATTTTTTTAAAAAAATAAAAAACCTCTATTAGTCTGTAAAGCGCAAAAAATTAAATAAAAAACAATGAAGATAAAAAAGAAAAGCATATTCTATTTTTACAGTTTTGTCATAATGGCCCAAATTTGGGGAATTAGATACAAAATTCTTTGGGTAATTTGAATATTGGTCTGTGTTCGTATTGATCAACTCTCGTATGAAAGATAGATAATCCTGAATAACATTTATTAGGGACAAATAGTTGGAATTAGAGCTTCCCCTGCCCGGGGGGACTGCAATGGAATATCTATTATACACACCAATTGCCCTTGGAGATTAGACGAGGTATTGTTAAGCACCACTTTCTAGAAAAATTGGGTGGTAGCTTGCTGCTAAAGACACGCTTTTTTGCGAATTAGCGTATCTGACCTTGGGATTGGTCGATCGGGTTATGTACAAGCTGGTGAGCCTCACTGATACGCGGTGTCTCAAGACCTTGTCAGATTCTTTTCATGCATCGAACTTCTGTGCGCCCTAAACGTTGTCTTCTAGAAACTTAAAAATGAAACAAAAAACATGGTTAAGCTTTCAATAATAATCAATTCGTCACTACATTCACATTAATAATATTTAAAGCACTAGATAATTGAAGTTGGGAATTTAATTCCATACCAAAGAGAAAAAAAATTGTGTAAATTTGAAACTTAAATTATCGGTGGCTCCTCTTAAATAACACGAGAAACATGAACTGTTCATTTACGCAGATTTTTCTATTTGAAGAAGCATACCAACCCAAATGAGTGGTTGGTTTTAACATGCTTCCATACTAGAATTTCCTATCTGGGTATAAGTTCCCAGAAACGAAACTCCTTGACGATTCTATCCGTACGATCACTTCTATAGCAGTTTACGACGAATGTGTGGTACTGGTTCAAAGTCGTATGGTCAAGCTTTGATCCTTGACGCAAAACCTAAAAAATAGAAATTCTAAGAAAGATCCGAAATTATTTTTAGGTGGAACCGAAGCTTACAATAATTTTTGACAGTTCTTGGCGTGTACTGTATGTATTGTAACTGGCAAGCCATAAGCCATTCAGGAACTATTCTAGGCATCCAACGTTATTGTTTGATTGAGGTTTATTGTCAAGTTGAAATAAACCCTTTACTAGTCTGTAAAAACTACTTGGATCGAATTACAATTTTACTTTTCAAGAATGGATTGCACGAAGGATTTATGGCACCTTTTAATTCTGCAATGGTACGGGTTCCAAAAATGTTTAGTAATTTCTTCTATAAATAAGATAAAGAGGTGTTCATAGATTGTTCGATGCTAATTGCCTAATTCTTGGTAGCTGAGATATTACTACATTGGCCCTAGAGAGCATAAGTATAGCTTGAATCTTTTCAGATGCTGCATAACCTTGCTATCACGATACGGTTCCTGACTCGACAAGGAATGGATCTGCCGAACTAACCTTATCTATAATCAAACTCCTTGCATCGTACATTACTATAAACATTACAATTGCTTACTACCGTAACCAGTGATATCCTTAGCGAATTCCCAACTTTGGTTTGTCACCTGGACATTCTTTTCAAAAGTCACACCATCAGGTTTAATGGTAACCAAAGTAAAGGTTTCAGCAGAACGAGCATCTCTATAGAACAAAACTCTCATACTATCCATTATTACTTTTTTAGCTTGCTCTTCTGTCACCTTTGGGTAGTCTTCATCATAAGGCACAAGTTGACGCAATAAAGGAATGGCCAAGTAAGATCCAAACCCGGTGGCCAAAGCGGATGCTCCATAAGTAACACCTAGTAAATCCACGTATTTCATAAATGGAGTTTTATCATCGTTATAACCAGAAACTATAACAGAATTCCACAATGGATTCATTTTGGATCTACGGTTGTATAAAACTTTGCTTAAAAACTCGTGTACGTGAGGAGCTCTCAAGTTACTTTCACCACTATTATCGTACACTTCTTCTTCAATTTCTAATTCATCCAAAATTCTTTCAATTTGTTGGAAATCAGAAATATCACCAGAAACTCCAACAACGGTTTCTTTACCAACCTTGATCAATCTCTCAATGTTGTTGAATCTTAAGAGAGATCCGTAGGATCCCAAGTTATCTGCGGCCATGACAATTCCGTCCTTAAATTTAATTCCCAAAACTGAGGTACCAGTAATGATTGGGTTCTGTGTATTCATTTTTGGGAACTCACTGGCATGGAAGTCATTAGCCTTGGCATTGTTGGCTTGTGAAATGGCGGTGTTGTATGCCCCGTATGTGCTGTCGTCGGGTCTACCCCATTGAAACGGATCGTGGTTCATGGTGGCAATAAGTACGTGATTGAGATTTGAGAATTTGAGAATTTGAGAATTTATCGCATTCTGAGGTTGAGGTTCAGATTAAGATTACTGAATCGAAAGGTAAATAATAATAATAGTTGAAACGAAAAATACATAGATGATGTGAAGAGGCTCTCGTCGAAGAACAAATCTTATTGATTCCATGTCTAATAAATATATATACCTAACTAGCTTTCAAACCATAATTAAAAAACAATTTCGGCTCCACCAGTGATAATGTTTTCAGCTTCATCATTCTTTGGGAGTTTGTATCTAAATCTTAAAGGTAACTGAGAACGGGAAAAGAATTCTCCTTCCTTTGGTTCAATTGGGTTTGAGTTTTGGAATGCTTGTGCTGCTGAAGGTCTTAATCCATTTGGTGCCATTGGGTGAGCAGTCACTGGGACTTCTAGAAGTCGTTAGTATTCGCCGAAACTTGGTGGAGTGGACATCTTGTCTTCGGGATTATACATACTGGCGTGTTTGTGAGGTCCACCAACAAACTTGATCATGGGGACGTGCTTTAATAATGCTTGTGTGCTTCTCATGTTGTTAGCCAGTAATAAATTTTCTCCGGGTGCGAAGGAATTTGACCGGGGTTGGCTGCAAATTTGGATTTCGTACTACTGGTACAATAAAAAACACTGCATGGCTATTATTAAATGTTCTCCTTGCCTGTATTTCTATTCTTTCACTACTGCTAATCAGTCTCGGTTATTGGGTCTCGGTCAATACTTCTACCCTATATATATGTATTCTTCCTGAACCTAGCTTTTGCTATCCCGGGCTTGGAGTTTAGGATCCTTCCCATTTCTGACCCTGTCCATTTACTGGTTTTGTTTCGATGTCAATAAAAGTTAATTGGTAATTGGTAATTCATGACTTAACTCTAAGGAATCTTGTCAACTTTGAAAGATTAAACTCTCTTAGGAAATTGTCAATATACCTCTGTAAACATTCAAAACCTGCGAAATTCACTGAATATATCTATAAATATACTTATCATAATAAAACAATTGATACAACATCGAGAATAATTTCCTTTGCATTCACCAATATGAAAAAAAAAGCCCACAATAAATATATGTGTATACAATTGTATTCAGATATCAGATGATACAAAATTACGTTGTTAGCCTACACAAGCTTCATGATTTGCTGACACAGCTATGCCTTTATAAACCTCTCACCAAAATCCATATCCCCCATTGTCATTTGCCCAATCTCTGCCAGAATGCTGTTTCCGTATTGCTTATCGGGCACAGAGTAATTAGTATCTGTGGCCTGATGGGCAAGGAATGTATGCTTATAAATCAATTATAGATAGGCGCGGGCTTACAACCAGCATTGTACGTATATAAACTCCACAGTTCCCTACTGAGGTGAACCGGGTATTATAAAAGCTCCATTTCTCGATATGGTCGAACGTATGTTTCCAGTTTTATAAAGTCTGTACATTGCTAACCGAAAGACGACATCACAATTTACATTGCCTCTCAGCCTAGGTCCAATGGGTATAAACTTAGTATCTTCTTAGAAGTGCTTGGATTGAAGTATAGTGTGGAAACTATTGATTTATCCAAGAACGTTCAAAAGGAACCTTGGTATTTGGAGCTCAACCCTAATGGAAGAATTCCAACTTTGACTGATAAGTCTACGAACACTACCATCAGTGAAACTGCGGCTATCCTCACTTACTTGGCTGATACTTACGATAAGGAACGAAGGTTCAGTTACGAATGTAAAACTCCGCAATACTACAGACAATTGGAAATCACATACTTCCAAATGGCAGGCCTTGGACCAATGCAAGGCCAAGCATTCCACTTTGTAGTCTACGCTCCTGAAGATGTTCCTTACGGTAAGAAGAGATACATAGACGAGACAAGAAGATTGTATGGTGTTCTTGAACTGCAACTAGAGAGAAATAGTGGATCTCCTTTCTTAGTGGGGGATCATGAATCTATTGCGGATTTTATCATTTTCCCATGGGCCTTAGCTACTGAAGGAATTGGTATCAATTTGAAGGAGTTCCCGTTGGTTAATAAATGGGCCCAAAATATACTTACTACTCCTGGGGTGAGGGAGGGACTCTTGATTCCAGAAAAACCCATTTACTGGCCTAGTCACTGGCCAAGGCTTGAAACATTTTGAAACCACCCTTGAAAACCACCAGGAAGTATACAGCTATTTTAATGTTCTTCGAAAATAAACATCTATAACTGTTTTCTGTACTTTATATCTCTCTCCGAAGAATCTCATTAATTTCTCACCTGCGCACAACATGAGTGATAAGTTGACAAGGACCATCCAGAGATTCCAGGCCAAAATCGATAACGGTAGTTTCTACGAAGCTCACCAAACTCTCAGAACTATTGCCAATAGATATATCAAGGCAAAACAGTATCAAGAAGCGATTGATCTTCTTTATCAAGGATCAATTATTCTTTCAAAAAATGAAGAATTCACAAGTTCAAGTGATTTGATCGCTTATTTACTAGACGTTTATAAGGAAAGTGGTAAGTCTGTGGAAGACAAACAGTCCAAAGACAGAATCGTTGAACTTATCAGCTATCTTCCAAATTCTGATCCTAGTTTGGCAGATTTATCAAAAGTTTCCCTTGAATGGTCCAAAACGAGCACCAACAAATTTGGGGATCACGATATTCATAGCTTATTTGGAACTAAATTCTTGAACGGACTCAAGGATGCCAAACTGGATGAAGAAAGGAATAAAGTATTCAGTGTTGGAGAATTCCACTCAATTTTGGGAAACTCCGTTTCATTAAACGTGTACACTGATTTCCTATTCGATTGGTTCAAATCCAACAACGAGGACCCTGGTGTATTTATCGCTAGGGCCGTAATTAACTATGCATACTTAAAGAATTATACATTTTTGAAGGAGTGTTTGAGTAAGTTCATTGCAAAACTTACGAAACTTGATCTGAACTACGAAAAAATTGAACAAGATGGGACAACCATCTACTATTATGAAAAATATTCGATAATAAACTTTGTTCAATTGTTGGCTTTAACTTTGAAAAAGAAAGACGCCGGTTCTAAGTTCCTTAAACTTTATGATAACTATAAGAGTTCATTGGTAAAACATCAACTCAATGCTCCAGTTGAGTATTTAGGAAGATTTTATTTCCAATTACAACTTGGTAATGTTGGTGGAAACCAGAATATGCTAGCCAACTTAATGGGTGGATTATTTAAATAAGTAATAATTCAATAAAAGATACATTCCTTATTGTTCATTGGTCGTCTAGCTAATACTCATCTACGGAAACATCTTCCAACTCGTCTTTTACAATACCACTCAGGTTCAATGCATGCACCAACTCAAGCCTTTTGGCCTTTAACAATTCATGCTTTGCCTCAGAGTATGTACACCATCTTCGCTTTCTCATATCCTTTTCTGGCCAGTCTAAATGTAACGTGTCCACGATCATCTCATAGAAGTGGAATTCAGATTTAGGAATTGTTTTTTTGGGGTCAAATTCAGACCCTTGAGCTAACACGGGTGCCTTTTGTCCTCTTGAATCGTATACTACTGGTAGCTTTTCCATGATCTTACCTTCACACCCTGCCTCTTCCCAAGTCTCTCTCACAGCACTAACAACGTAGTCATCTCCTTCGTCGAGTTCAATTCCACCTTTAGGCAAAACCCACTTGTTGGGGTGTACCAGAGACAGAATCATGATGACCTTATCTTTATCTGTGTTTAGGCAAATGCAGCCAGCGACCATTCGGGACCCCGTTTCTGGGTTATACCTTTGATTTTCTCTACCAATTCTACTAGTATTGTTTCTAACAGAGAGGTTAGGGTTTTTAGTTGTTTGAGCAGATGCAATGGTGTTTATATCAGACATTTTAAAGTGGGGAGCAAATAGGTTGATAATAATTTGAGAATTGACAATTTCTCCAGGTTTCAAATTCTATGATGCAATTGAGAATTTGAGTATGAAAATTAAGTTTTCAACCATGAAGATTTTACCAGTCATTTTATTATTATCCAGCGTATGGGCCCATGAAGGACAGGACAAAAAACCTGCTGGGGTAAGGTGGCAAGACTGGCACATGCTAGAAGAACACAAAATCGACGAATATGACCCTATGACGTTTTTTAAGCTTCACGATTTGAATGATAACGGCCATTGGGAAGCAATGGACATTTTAAACATTTATGGTCTTGCTCGTGACACAATTGTCGGCGATGGGTCCGGTATGGGCCAACATGAACACGGCCACGAAGTGGTGACTCAACAAGCCAAAGATCATGTCGTAAACACAGTTCTTGAGATGATTGACACTAATAAAGATGGTCAAATCACTGCACAAGAATGGCTTGATTTCTCTCTGGCAGGTAAAGAATTGCCAGATTTCGGTTATGGACAAGGCCATCACCTTGATTTTGAGAGTGAATACGAAGAACACCACTGGAATGTTTATCACAGAGACCAGGATCCAGATGTTTTAATAAAACATAAAGAAGATATAGAGCACGAACTTTTACACCACGAGCACGAAATTGAAGAAACTCACAATCAAGCCCCAGATATTAGAAAGATTACCAAGTTTTACCAGTCTCAAATTAAGCTCAAGAATCTTCCAAAGAAGTACAGTGTATAACAGAATTCTATTGAATAAATATCATTATCATTATTTTGTCTATTTATTTTTTTAAGCTTCCAAATGCACAATCTCTCAAATCGTCCAAGTCAGCTTGACATCTTGTAGGCTTCAAACCATTGGTTCTCAAACATGCTTCGTATGCTTGTAATTTCCCAGCACATACTCCTTGAATTTTTTGAAAAGAGGGAACTTTGGTTCTTATGCAACTAGCGAGCTGAGCTTGTTCGCTATCGCAACTCTGGGGTTTAGCCATGCATTGGTGGAAATTGAGAAACTGCTGGGGGCATGACTTGGCTATATCCTCTAGGAGAATTTGGTCAAGAAGGCTGCTCATAATAGCAAGGTTAATGTAAGAACTCTCTTGTGAGAAATGGTTCACTGATGGCAATGAGCTAGTGCGAATTACTACGCGATGTCAGCAGTTGTGGCCGTGGGACTTAAACCGTTGTGCGCGGTAGAACTAGTACCATTCTATGTTCAAGACCCATATAAAAACAGTACTAGTAACGCTTACTTGGGTCCCAGTAGTCTACTCGTTTACAGAGCATGTATACCAGCCTTATTTCATCACCGGACGAAGTATGACTCCTGCTTTTAATCCCGGAACCACCACCACTTCAGACGATACGGCTCTCGTGCAAAAGTTTGGTCTAAAACTGGCTGGAAGTTTAAACAGAGGAGACGTAGTACTATTTAGGTCCCCTCTTGACCCGGAGAAAATACTCACCAAACGTGTGATGGGAGTTGCAGGTGACACTATCTCATGCAGAAACAAGTATCCTAAGCCAACGGCGAAAGTTCCAAGAAATCATCTTTGGGTTGAAGGTGATAATGAATTTCATACCATAGATTCCAATACTTTTGGTCCAATAAGTCAGGCATTGGTGGTAGGGAAGGTAGTAGTGGTGGTTTGGCCAATGTCTCGGATAGGTGCTGACTTTTCTGGGGGTAGAGATGCTGTATTAAAAGTTTGATAATAATTGTACATAGATAAATACATTCAACAAGATACAGGAATGATATATGACTCTACTTTAAAAATCTACATATACTCTGGATCTATAAACTGTGTATGGCTTATTAACCATGGGTCAACATACCATGACTCCAACGGACGCATTTCGTTCCTGCCGTAGTACATATTTTGTTTATGGATGTACGTAAAATGCTGAGTGAGGTTATGATACGCTCGAACATTGATATCATTACACTCTCGAGTCTTTTCAAAGTTACAGACTTTGACGGGGAGCCATATTCTAAGTATGGGATTGAAAGAGTGCTTATGATAGACTTTATTATAGAGACCTTTTGAGTACTCTCTTTTAAGAATTTGTTTGTATCCATTGGGTACATATGCTGTTCTCCCTTCGAAAAGAGTAGGCTGTAATGGACTCAAATCTTCAAGAGAATAAAAATGATTATTTTTGCAATTGTAGATCTCTTGATCTTTGAATAGCTTTCCTCTTTTATTGAACAAATTCTTATTGAGCTCTCTAATATCGAGTGTTTGGCTCTTCTCCTTTTCTAGGTATTCGGAATCAAGCATTTGGTTGAATTCTACCAGATCTTTCTTTTGGATTGATATTTCTTTACACGATTCTGTAAAACTAAGGGCCGTGATATCCACATAGAAACCGGTATGGATATCGATAAATCTTGCATCAATAACATTATTCTTTTGTTTGTTTCTTTCAAAGATGTGTGTGCTCACATCGAGTAAATAAACACCCATTCCATCATCCCCCAAGTTCACCACCATCAGTTGGTTATAATTTCGAGCAAGCTTTAATAAAGACTCAGTAGTAAGCTGTACATCTAAATCGTTATCCCAAGGCAAGTTCATACCGTTCCAATACCAACCAAGGAGTGTTCCATGACCTAACCAAGTCTTTATACCAGCAGAATTAGCAAAATTCAACCATGCTCTAGTGAGTTTGTGGAGTGTAGCGATTCTTTCATAATCCGAATACTTGAGTTTTTTGAAAAACCGCCAATCAAAGTGACCTGCTCCTTTGAGCTTAGGTTCGTTGAAGTATTTCGCTCCTTCGTTACCCTCTGATACTTGATGGTCTTTTGACTCCATTAATAAGCGATCAAAGTCATTGGCCAAAGGACTACGATGATACTCCTTAGGAAAAACTGTATCAATGTTTAAGAAAAATTCCTCTGGTTCAAGAACCTGATATATTTGATCGGTAATAATTCTTGGTTTATCTTCTACTGGAAACCCATCAGGGAGAATTTTCAACCTCTCAGAGTTACGAATTAGCCTTGAAATTTCTTCTTTATAATTAACGGATGATAAGTTCACACTAGATTCAATTGTTGGAACTATCATGCTCTTGGAATCATCCAATATAAATACAACTCTTCGAGGGATATCAGCTGTTTCAAGATACTTCTGGGCGTATTCATTTAAGCTCAGTTCCAGAGCCCGCACCTGCAAAGGCCCTATTATCTGCCCCCATCCGTGGTAATCTGTACAGTGATAAGTCATGTTTTCGAGTGGGACGTTAATGCCCATATGGCTAAAAATGTGCCTACAGTCACCACCATAGCCTTGAAGTCCCAAGAGGTCCGTCCAGTCAAAGGGAAGTATCAATTGGTCAAACGAACCAGATTCTATGTACTTATTTATTTGGTGAATCCAGGCTGAAGGAACTGCACGAGGATCAAATATTTTGTTCAAGGCTAGATCACGAACAGTTTGTTTATGGTACTCAGCGACATGCTTGAATTGAAGAGAGTGGTCATCAATGGGCGCTGGGAAGAAGTACGTATATAGCGCCCATAGTAAGAGATATATCCAGCCCCGTTTAACGATATGGCGTATGGGCCTTTTGGTAAAATGGATCATAAGATTTGAAAAGAAAACCCTGCGCGAGATTCACGTGAGTGCTTCACAGAAGGCTGCAAAATCAAGACCCAAGCGAAATATGTATCTAACACTGTCCTGAGCTGGTTTTAAATATCACAAAATGGCCTTGCAGTATCACCTTGAAATCTAAGTTATGTCTTTTATTAACTGTATAGCGCCAAGATGTAACCGTACAAATAATTTCTCATCTCCCGTTAATTCTACCAAACTTCGTGGTTTTACCATCAGTCGTCTAAGAAATGTCTCGTTGTTTAATCCTTGGTTACCCTCTTTAGCTCTCTGTTCAGTCAAATAGATCACTTTTCTTTGGATGGTTGCAATAATTTCAGTCAAATAGGTGCTGATTGTGTCCCAATTCTTCAACACCTTAATCTCTTCGTCAGCCATTACTGTAAGTGCATACTTCCGTTCGCCTCCTCTAGCATGGTTGTCTTTTATTTTAAAGATTTTTGTAAGGCTGTACCCATTTGTGTTATCTCCTACAAAAAGCGGTTTATTGAGATCAGAGGTTGTCTCGACTGAAAGCAGCTTCATAATACTCTTTGTGAGAGCCGTGTATCGGTCTTGGAATGATGGATATTGTGTTGACACAAAGTGACTAGTTCTACCATTGTGCATGGCTATGCGAGTGGAAAGGTTCATTGCATCTTTGGGAAGGACTAACTTACAAGCAGAACAGGTTTGAAGTTTTGTGGCCCGCTTCAACGGAAGACGTTCAGCTACCGAAGGATCGATAGACAGCTGTGTACAGATTATACTAGTTGGGCCGTGGAGTTCACAAAAATGTGCAAGACAAACCATATAGTTTACCATATTCCTCCAAAATGCAGTCTGAAAAGTTCACTAGTAAATTTTAAAGATTATCCCGCGAGTATGGAACTATACAACGATAGGAAGACCCGTAATATTCGAGCGGTGATATTGAAAAACCTTGTTCTTGAACCATACTCAGACCCTCAATCACTCCAGTCACCCCAACAAGCGCCTCAGGCAAACCCCACAGGCAATGGTGAGTATAAACGACGCAACACTTTATTTCAGTTGGATTACGATACTACAAATGAGGCATCCTTGTTAGAGTTTCACCAGAAGCATATGCTTGATAGTTGTTTCAGTGTTCATCAACAAAGTAATGAAAAGCTCTTATATGTGAGCGAGGTTGTACGATGCAACATGAATCCTCATTTCAATCAAATTTCTATACCAGATTGTCGCAGACTGGATATAGTTATCAAGATTTGGCTCAAGTCTGAGGCGTCGCCAAAGTGGGTACTTGCCTTAAGATGGCATGTTGATCTAAGGGAATTGGTTTATGTAGAAACTGAATTTGCTGATATTTTCGAGGATAATACTGTTCTTTTGAACTTAGAAAGCGGTCTCTATACCACTAGACAAAGTATCAAACAACTGACCTCAGAGCAAGTAGAGCGGCATGTAAAGCACCCCATACGTCTTATGCCATCATATACGTTTGACGTGATACGAAACATCAACAATCTTGATAAATCTATAAAAGAGCTTGGTTCTTCTAAAGACATTATATCGGCGAATATTGATGAGATCATCTCCAATAAGGATTCCTTTAACACTGAAAAGATGACAAGTGAAACCAGTCGATTACAGAAACGAGTACTTGAACTTAATAGAGCCGTGAATAAGCAAACATCTGCCAATGACAGTACGCTCTCTGAAATAATGAACCTCAAAATGAAAATCAATCAAATACGCCAGTCAAAAGATGATAAAGAAGAACTTCAGAGTAACACAAATGGAGAAATTGAGTTTATTAACAACCAACTTCCAGAATACAAGGAAAGCTCGGATACTATTTACCTGTCTATGAAACAGTACTTCCACTCATACCTGTCAGTGATCACTCAGATCATCCCCATTGATAGAAGAGATAATTTGTATAATTTGAACGTTGTTGGTCTAGAGTTCCCATCAAGCATTAAAAGTATGCTTCGAATCCTATACCTGGAACGAGTAGAGCTACAGAGTGAATATGACTTGCTGGCCGATCATACCACACAAATAGCCCAAATAAATACTGGGATAGCGTACATTGTCCAAGTTCTTTCAGTGTTGATCGTGATCACGAATGTACCTGTGTACTATGCTATGCAGTATAAGGGAAGTAGGCTCTCAATCACAGATTTCAAGGACAACATCTTCCCGTTATATTACAGTATAAGTTTGACGAAAAAGCATCGTGATACGTTAGTAAATGAACCTTTTGAGCAAGGGATAAGATTATTGACAAAGAACCTTCAACTTATATTGCATCATGTGAACACTCTTTATAAAACATTTGACAACAATCGTAGTCAATTACTTAATAACATTCCCGTTGACTGCTTCGATAACTTTCTTTGGAATCTTGAATGTTTGCTCTTATTTACTACAGCAGAGGAACATACGATGAGGGAATAAGAAATGGAAAGGCTCTTATAGTTTATTTGATATTATATCTACTATAGTGCATCATATTTTTACAAAAATCAGTATCGTATAGAATAAAGTATTCTCGATACTTACCATATTTCAATTTTATTAGGGTATAACGTTACATCTCATTACAACAAGGCAACAGCAACGGCACCCAAGATGGCACCAGCTGGAGCTACTAAACCGACAGCGGCATCACCGGAAGAACTTGATTTAGACTTTGAAGATCCTGCACTAGAACTAGAGTCTGAGTCTGAGTCTGAGTCCGACTTAGATCCATTATCGGTGAGGTCGGCATCAACTCCGGAAATTCTGGTGTGCCAGCTTAAACCAGAAGCAATGCTTTGCAATGACTTGATATCAACATCACCGTCATTTAATAAAGTAGTATAAGAATCATCTTTGTAAGTTCTGATTTCCATGACTAAAGATGTAAGAGCACCCGGTACACTCTTAGCAGTCTTGAAATAGCTGACATAGTCACCAGAATGGCTTTTGACATCGTTGACCAAGTTGGTGAAGAATTCAACATCAGCATCAGCGGAAACAGACACGGCAGACAAAAGTGCCAAAGCAACGGAAGAGTATTTCATATTAAAGATTTATTAATCAGTATGTCCCGTAGCGAAAAAGTTTATGAAAACTTCGGATGATTTACTGTATTTATACAATATAAAAATTACCCAATAGGGAATAATAGTAACATGCACTTTTAGTCGTGCGACTACTTACCCCAAGTTTCAATGCTCATACCGACAGGTTTGACGGGCTGAGAAATAATGCGGAGGGGAGAAAGAGGCTGTGGGAGCAAATTTCATAAGATCAGATTAACATTGCGCTAGCTGTTAAGTAGTTCAGTGCTTCAGTCAATTATAAAACTTCTATTGATGGTGGAGACCGAAGGTTTACCACTTTCGGTTGTGTGGGGGTAGTTTGAAGCTTGTGAACAACTTGCGAATGGCGGTTCTTGAGGTCATATTCGTGCCTGGCGAAATGAAAAGAAAAAAGTTTATTAATGAATTAGGGTATTTCGGAGTTACATGAGAGCCGCCCCTCTCTTACCGGATACTGTGTCAAAACTGGTTCACGGTTTCAAAATCAGAGAGTGGGTATGCAAGTCGCATTGGAGGGAAATCATGAGTTTTTAGTTTCAATTATTTATGTCATTCAGAGATATATTATTGCTTAAGCCTCTACCATCTCTATTTATTGTTACATATTAACCCAAAAATGGCCCAGCTGCAAGACACAAGTTTCTTCTAGTGAAGTGAACTTTATATACTGGTGTTTTCTTCGTGAAATATGCCGTCATATGATCACTAGTGGCCACAATTTCCTTTTTATTGGTCTTAGCCTTTTGATTATTTTTATTCTGAGAAGTTTGGGTATTCTGTCCACTCCCATTAGCTTCTTCTCCATCGAAACTAAAAGCTTCTGGCTCAGGTCCTGCGTCGTTTGTATTCTTTTTAATATCCCATACTCTAACAGTAGAATCAGCTCCCCCGCTTACAAGCACTCCATTATCTTTTGAGAAATCAAGCGAGTAAATAGAAGAGCGTCCATGTCCTCTCATTGTTTTGAGTCTACGACCGGATCCAATATCCCAGATATTAATCACGCTATCTTCACCAGCTGATGCCAACCATCTTCCATCTGGAGATACCGCCATGGCGTTAATTGGTCCGGTATGGCCCATAAAAACTCTTACAGGGCTACCTGTTTGGACGTCCCACATACGACAAGTTTTGTCAGATGAACCGGTAAACACATAGTTGGAGTTAGGGTGGAATTCAACACAGTCGACGTCATTTATGTGTCCAGCAAATATTCTCAATGGATATATATGATCAGTTGCCCATAAACGAGCTGTTTGATCATGCGAAGCAGTGGCAAAATAATGACCCAATGGAGAGAACTTAACATCCCATACTGGTTGATTATGACCCTTATACGATACTAATCCAGTAAACGTATCCAAAGACCATAATCTGACAGTTTTATCTTCACTTCCACTGATCAAAAATCTGTTGTCTGGAGAAAATGATGTTGAATAAACCGGTCCGCTATGTCCTATAAGCTTACGGGAGTTTTCCGTATTGTATTTATCCTTTTTGAACACTGATTTTAAAGGTTCTCCGTCGATGCTCCATAATTTAATGTAACTGTCTTGGAATCCACCTGCAACAATAGTAGAGTCATTATTGAACTCCAAAGACGTTAGCTCATTGTTTGTGTTGTGGAAGGTGTACATACAAACGGAAGGACAGGCAGGTTGAATATCATTGAGTTTTATTTTACTCCTAGAATCTTCAACTTCCATAATCAACTTCTTGATATAAGAAGCGTCTTTCATAGGCAACGGTAAGCTGTCTTTAATTGGTGAGTCGTCATCTGGTTCAGTCCTGGCTTGGAATTCTTCAGTTAAAGTTCTTCCATTAACTGGATCCAATTTGGTATCTTTCAACTTAAGCTCAGCTTCCACTTCTTGAAGGGTGTCCAGGTCCAATGGATACTTACCCAAGGTAACAGGTTGTTCATTAAATTTGTCTACTTCGTTTACTTCGTCACTCAACACAATTCCTTCTTCAGGGTTAGCCTCACCTTCTAGCTCCAATTTATCTGGTTGAGTAATTTTGATTATCGGGTTTAAGTACTGATTGATAATTCTAATAAGAATAGCACCTCCGACGGCTTCGTTTTCGTGCAAAAAGTACAATAACAAGTTAATAGAAGTTTTAGAAATGACAATTCTATACTTGTGTTGTCTAAATTTCTGGGCCAACTCATTTTCGTTCAAATGCTCTTGCAACGACAAGCCGCCTAATTGTTTGATTTCATCCCCGTGTAACATTTCATGATCTCCTTTAAATTTATCAAAGAACTCTTTAGCATAATCACTGTACTTCTTATAGACCAATTCTAAATAACAGTTGATGAAAATCGGATACAATAATTTGGACAATTCTGGTTTATATAAGTCCAAGGAAGTTTCCACCCATTTTCTCAACGTGTTATAGCAGATGTTATAGATTTCGGGATCGTTCTCTCTCTTCTTCTTCTCCTCGTATTCTTTCAATTCTCTCAATTCTTTCTCTTTTGATAGTCTGAATTCACGGTCCTTTGACTCTCGTAATTCTCTTTCAATTCTAGCTTGTTTATCACGCAAGTCTTTCATCTCGCGATTAGCTCCATCTTTATCTTTCTTACCCAACTCGTCAGAATAAGCCAAGGATGTGGTACTAGGAGTAGGTAATGGTACAATAGGGGTGGGAGAACTTGAACTTTCGAGTCTAAGCATCGATTCTGTTTTGTGGTACCCTTTTTTATTGAGGTATTCTAATACAATACGATTGAGGTCTGCTTGAGAGTATTGTGGTTGTTGGTTTGAACGAGCAGCTTGTTGTTGAGCGGCTGTTTGGGAACGCGTCACAGGTTGCTGAGGTCCTAGGTTTGAAGCAGCACCGATGCCAGACGCGGATGCATTGTCTTGCTGTGGTGGGTTTGATGAATTATCTGACATCGCGATAGTGGTTGAGATATTTTTCAGGAATAAAAGTGCGAGTTGGTGATAATGGTGGAAGCACGTCAAGTTGTTTTTATTAGATGTCAACAGATTAAATCATTAAAAGCAGAACAGGTCTTCGTAAAGTTTATCGATGGAATTCTGAAATAAAGAGACACAAAAGTGTTATTATTTTGGTTTATCTTTTTTTGATACATGTTAAACGTGAATGTGATATTACAGGAATTTTGCAGCTGTAACTGCAAGTGAACTTAGCTATTTAATATTGAAGGTGTTTGTACCCTTTCATCAGTGAAAAACATATTTACTATTATTTAGATCGTATGATTGGTTTTGCAATATCCCAAGGACCCAGTATTTCATTCTTGTACTGTTGTAAGAACACAAAATATCCTGGGAGTATAAACACCACAAACGTTTGTGAGAAGACCCAAAAAAGAATAAGTTTCACGTCACACAACTGATAGAATAAGTAGTATACTATGAAAAGCAACAGAGCAAATAATGTAAGATGTGTTCTCTGTTGGCCTGATTTTCTGAGTGAAAAATCGAATAACGGAAGAAGTATATTGATTTGAATGGCCATGAAAACAAAACAAAACACGTCATAACTAGACGATAATCTTGAAGCTAGAACCAATGCATTTGATAACGAAAGATTTGTTGAAATTATTGGTTTATACTGCTGAATCCTGGGGTCAATGGCATAATCGTGAAAAATCAAATTGGCGAACGTTAATAAAAACGAAAGAGACCACACTGAATCCGAAGCAGTAGATCGTGTCAAAGATTTTAGAACCGGTGACAAAATAGCTAGAATGAATACCACTAGCACAAATCGTTTAATGGAGATTGAACTTGAGTCTTTACTAAGTTGGAACTCCCAAAATAAAAGACCTAACAAGGATGCAACCGAACAACAAACCGTGGAGTACAAAGGCTGCCAGTGGAAGTGATAGATACTAGCGAAAATTAGCATCACGAGAACAAGATTATTAACATGGAGAACAATCAATGAAAAGTCTTTAACTAGTCGAAAATAGGGTATAACTTTGACTTTTTCATTACGTTTTAACTGAGCCAAAAACGATACATCTGTGTAATTATCTGGGAATGGTTGCTTGAGATAGAGTAGCTTCTTCCATCGGAGCGGACGTGGACTATTAAAGGAGCCTGATTTCTGGATACCTATGGAGTTCATTCGCGCTAGAAAATATAAATAGTTTGATACTGGTTAAATCTTACAGCTCTAGAGATCAGAATTTACAATGCAGTCTAAGCTGCGCCACTCTAATAACCAGTCATTGGGTTCTAATCAGCTCCCTGTGTTTCACCGAACAAACTCCTCGTTCCGATTGTCTCATGAATCCACAAACACATACAATAATTATGCAGAAATAGATGATCAGAGTCTCCGTACGATAGACAAGCTCCCCAGTAGCCGAGCAAGTGTAACGTACCTGGACAAGCTCTGGACGCAGATTGATGTACTAGATGATGTCAAAATCATGTCTGACCAGGTTAAAGAGAAGGGATCATTTTTTAACGATAAGTTCAATGAAGAACTTAACAAATTAAAACAACTGCAAGAGAAATTGGTAGAAGTTATGGCAAACCAGCAATTTAAAAATGTAGGTACATTTGAGCGACTGAAGCAGCGGGTGAAGCGTGAGGGTAATACAACAGACCGCACCACCACTGGTGCTAACGAGAGCGACACTGAAGAAGGAACTAGAAAAAACCGACAAGATAAGTTTAGAGAGTTTTTTGGATCTAAGAAAGGTGAGCATTCCAATGTGATATACAAGAAACAGAACTTTGATGATATGAACATGTACGTAGATGACGTAAAAAGGAATTTGGATGAAATTAGTAAATTAATGGAGAACTTTGATGATACTACGCGGGACTTGTGGTAGGAATTTACGAATACGTTTAACGAGCCCAGTAGTTGATATGAGTGTTCAGTATTAGAATTCAGAGTAATATTAAGTGGAATATAGGTACCATAGCAGTGCTGTTTTAAGAAAAAGTAACATACTACTTGAAAATGAATAGCTAGAGACCACACTCTAAATTTAACGGCAGAGAAGCTTAAAGTTAAGGCCTAACGGAATGCCGCTTACTAACTACATGCAATTAGCCCAGGAGGACTTAATAATCGCTTTAAAAACTCTTCACATGATTCAGGTAATTCGTGTTATTGTACTAGAATAAATACACGGATGGACTTGAACATTATTTACAGATCGTTTTAGAAAGGTTATATCTCGTGAACCTTTTTGGATAACTAGCAAAGAGAGACATTTATTCGGAGTGGAAACTTTCTGACGTCGCAATGAAATGTCAAACCAGTCTCTGCTTGATCCCTTGAAGAGTTATATAAAGCTGATGAATTTTCAGAGTTTGGTGGTTCATTTAATCAATGAAGCCTGAAAATAATTTCAAATCTAATTTTTACAAGTTTATACTTCTAGCTTTATCGTTAGCATTCGCATGCTTTTTGATTGTCAATTGTTTGTAGTCCGTAGTCTAATATAGAAAATATTGATTTTGGCTCTGCTTTCAGTAGATATTATATCCGAACCAATCCTTAAGACGATCCACTGATACATATGCAAAGGTTGAAATATCACCAATCCCCCTTTAAATCGTTGAATTATAACGGTATCGACAAGGATTTGGCTATATTCCACACTTTAGGATCCATACAGCCTAAGTTATCGACTACAGTCTAAATGAGATCATCGTCCAATACAAACTTATAATTTATACCAGCAGTAGGTTAGTAGTAAGGGGATATTACATACAAACTCGCACTTCTAAATGGTATAAAGTAATCTCGAAGGTGGTGCCAATTAACTAGTGCATTATTAAAAAACCTCTAGAGGAAAACTCTGTTATAGTAACCAAGTGACAATGTAGCTTTGTGTAATCAAAGTAAAACACCGAAATTTTTATTATGCCACGGCGTAATATGAATTTAGTGCTACAAATCTATTAACTATTCAATGGTTATTGTCTATTAAAGGATCAAAAATTCAATTCATGAATCACAGGTACGAGTGTTCCACTTTCACGAAATTTGAAAGACAAACCAAGCATTCTAAATATGTGAATTCTTTTTGGTACTAACTCCAGATCCCCAATTCTCGTAACCCCAATGTCTTGTAACCCCAATGTCTCATAACCCCAACGCAAGTGTCCTCACCAATGTCAACTTGTGACGTCTGGAAAGTTTCAACGCAAAGTCTCCAGATTTTTTTTTTTCTTAGCGGAGAAACTTTCCCCCGACAGCCAATCAGAAGACAATCAACTGCCTTTCTCCGGAAAAACTCACGCCATTGAGGCACGCGCTTCGGAGAAACCTATTCGCCCCCAAGTACCCGTATTTTGGAGAATGAAGACCTATTCATACATAGAATAGTTGACAGTAGAAAGCTCGGATCCCATTATAGTTTAGTAATAACATAACAGTTATCCTGCACATCACTTTGATTTCTCAGTAACGCTGTACCCAAAAATAATTGGGTTTGTTCTCAGATTTAAACCGCAAATCTTTTTACGGAGTTGTTCGTCCCGCCACGACGAAGCGAGAAAAAAAATACTTACAGCTTTCAACGTTCTATATAAGAGAGAAATCCCCCGTTTTCTTTCCAATAAAAATAACAATGGTTCATTTAGGTCCAAAAAAGCCCCAACACAGAAAAGGTACATTTACGGATGTTCCAGAACTGTGGATGGAAGAATTACACGAGGTTGAAAATTTATTAACAGTTCCTGCTGAGAAGTTGAAGGAAATCACCACTCATTTTGTCAGTGAATTAGAAAGAGGTTTATCAAAGGCTGGCGGTAACATTCCTATGATCCCTGGTTGGGTCATGGATGCTCCAACAGGAAAGGAAACCGGTGACTACTTGGCTATTGACTTGGGTGGTACAAACTTGAGAGTTGTCTTGGTTAAATTAGGTGGTAACTCTTCTTTCGATACTACCCAATCCAAATTTACTTTACCATCTGGTATTAGAACTGGAACTGCTGATGAATTGTTTGAGTTCATTGCCGAATGTTTGAAGAAATTTGTTGATGAAGAATACCCTGATGGATGTACTGGTGCCTTACCTTTGGGTTTCACCTTCTCATACCCAGCTAGTCAAACAAAGATCAATTGTGGTGTTTTGCAAAGATGGACTAAAGGTTTTGATATTGATAATGTTGAAGGACATGATGTGGTTCCAATGTTACAAGATGCTATTAAAAAGATTGGTGTCCCAATTGATGTTGTAGCCTTAATTAACGATACTACCGGTACTTTGGTTGCTTCTGCATACACTGATCCTGAAACTAAAATGGGTTTGATCTTTGGTACTGGTTGTAATGGTGCTTACTATGAAATTGTCAAAGATATTCCAAAGTTGGAAGGTAATATGCCAGATGATATCCCTGGTACTTCCTTGATGGCTATTAACTGTGAATATGGTGCTTTTGACAATGAGCACAAGGTCTTGCCAAGAACGAAGTATGATATTCAAATTGACAAAGAATCTCCAAGACCTGGTCAACAATCTTTCGAAAAGATGATTTCTGGTTACTACTTGGGTGAAGTATTGAGATTGGTCTTGTTAGATTTAACTGAAGAAAAGGGTCTCTTTTTCAAAGACCAAGACTTATCCAAATTGAAGCAACCTTTTATCATGGATACCTCCTTCCCTGCTAGAATTGAAGAAGATCCTTTCGAAAACTTGTCTGATGTACAAGAATTATTCCAAAGCGTTTTGGGGATTCAAGTTACCTTACCAGAAAGAAAAGTCATTCGTCGTTTGGCTGAATTAATTGGTGAAAGAAGTGCTAGATTGTCCATTTGTGGTATTGCTGCTATCTGTAAGAAGAGAAACTACAAGACAGGTCACTGTGCCGCTGATGGTTCTGTTTACAACAAATACCCACAATTCAAGGAAAGAGCTGCTAAGGCTTTAAGAGAAATTTTTGAATGGGAAGAAAAGGAAGACCCAATCACTATTATTGCAGCTGAAGATGGTAGTGGTGTCGGTGCCGCTGTTATTGCTGCTTTGACTCAGCAAAGATTGTCCAAAGGTTTGTCTGTTGGGTTAAAAGAGTAAAATGAAAAGTGTATAATTAAATAAAAGTATAAATGAATACGTGAAACTGCCACAAATGGAATTATGACTTCTATAATGCGTTAAACAGGTGATGTTGTAGCTCTGATAGGCGAGACTTTGAATGATTTAATAATTGCCTGAGTTTTAATTACCTAGGTATTGTAGCCCACCGGGGTGGTGTGGTCTAAGAGACTTCTAAATTAGTTACTCTTCATAATTAAGAACTTTAAGTAATTTCTTCGTGCTGGAGATGGTTTTCAAATTGCTGCAAAATATGCTTAATTCACCGATGCGCACAATCTGAACTTCAATATATTTTTACTACTATGTCATTGGCGGCTCAGACTACTGGCTACGACATTAACGGATTGGGTGAACAATCTCTCAAAGAGTTAAAATCTGGCACTGTCCTGCCTGAAGACTTTGAAGACCGTCTCTCAGAATTAGAACAAGAAAATGATCTTGTTGTGTTACACAATCAAATGTCTTCAGATGAACTAGTCACTGCTGAAGATATTTTAAATACTGAACAATTGATTGAAGATAGCCGGGAGGAATGCACTACTTACTATTTCAGTCTATGGGATGTGTTGAAAAAAGGGGCTATCAATTTGGTATTACCTTTTATCAATGGGATGATGTTAGGTTTTGGTGAGATCTTGGCTCATGAGATCGGATTCAAGTATAATTGGCAGGGGGCACGGGTTGTTCCGCAAAGAAGAGTTGAACAAAGGCAAACTTACTCCCAATATTTGTGATGGAATAATCTGGTATGTTCAACTGGTGTTTATGTATAGAGTAATATTAATATTGAACAAAACTGATTATATAATTAAATCTTCTCTGCTTTTTATTTCTATAATTTTATGGAAATCACAATTCGTAATATCATTGAGACACAATTCTATACAGTCTTTTTCATTATTTACATCACCTTCATCACTGGTATTTTGGCACGTCATTAAACTTCAACTTGGGACCTTTACCCCTGGTCTTTCACCGAACACAACATACTGCCTGTCTTTTCCCACTGGGAACCGTTTGACATTTTCACATACCAAACACTTATAAACCAAGATATCACTTTTCTCGTTCTTATCCTTGGATAAGTTCTCCACCCTTATAGAGAGTGTCTGACCTGGTATTAGCAATGCATCACACCCTTTGCATACAGTTCTTTTCAAATTTGGTGTGAGCTTAAGCACCGCTTTTTTAGCTATCACCACAGCATTTTTACTATATCCTCTAGAAAGTACCTGATATTTAGGATTGTTCAGTAAAAGCTGTGCTGCTTGGTATAGATATGATATTCGGCCATATTCATCACGTTTCTGGACTGACATGGGGGTTTTTCCATCTTTGGGATTTTTTGTATCTTTTTTACCCATCGTAGTCTCGCGAAAGCTTCACCAACTTCTGGAATTTTCGAGTCTCAATTTCCAGTCTCAACTTCATAACTACTTCAATACTAACAAAACAATATGAGTGGTTACGATAGTGCCTTATCCATCTTCTCGTACGTATACTCTCCAAAGATATGGTGATTTTATAATGGTAATGGCCAATGGTGTTCGCCGATTCTAGTATCAATCAATTTCCAACATCATAGTCTCGCCACCAAGATCAAACTCTGAAGAGCAAAAAAGACAAACTTTACAATACTAACTATCAACTTTTAGACCGGATGGACACGTTTTCCAAGTCGAATATGCCTCTGAAGCTGTCAAAAGAGGTACTTGTGCTGTTGGTGTTAAGGGGAAAGAATGTGTAGTCTTGGGTTGTGAAAAAAGAACTACTTTAAAACTACAAGACCCTCGTATTACTCCATCAAAGATCTGTAAAATTGATAACCACGCTTTGTTGGCGTTCGCTGGTTTGAATGCTGATGCTAGAATTCTCGTGGACAAGGCAAGGGTTGAAGCACAATCTCATAGATTGACTTTGGAAGATGCCGTGACCATAGAATTCTTGACCAAATACATTGCAGGGGTTCAACAAAAATACACCCAATCTGGTGGTGTGAGGCCATTCGGTATCGCTACTATCATTGCGGGCTTTGATGCTAATGACAATACTCCAAGGTTATATCAAACAGAACCCTCTGGTGTGTACAATGCCTGGAAAGCTCATGCGATTGGTAGGTCAGCTAAAACTGTGAAAGAATTCTTGGAAAAGAATTTTGAAGACGATTTGAGTGACAATGAAACCCTTAAGTTGACCATCAAATCTTTATTGGAAGTCGTTCAAACAGGTGCTAAGAATATTGAGGTATCGGTATTAAAATCTGGTGATAGAATTCAACAATTGAGCGTAGATGAAATTAAGAAATATGTAGATGAAATCGAGGCTGAAAAGGCTGCTGAGACCGAAAAGAAAAAGCCAAGGGGTAAGGATTAGTAATATATAATGTAGAGAGTAAACCTATCAAAATATGTAACCGATTTATTTAATTTTTCATAACTAGTAATTATGTATTATACAGTATCTACAACTACTTTTTTGACTTCTTCTTACTTTCTTTAGAATCTTTGCCTTTTCTTTTTTTATCATCCTTTTTATCATCCTTCTTTGGGACAACCTTGAAAAACCCATCAAGTCTTCCTTGTACTCCACTTTTTAGTCCCTTTTTTAGCTTCTCGTGCCCACTTTTGATTCTGTCCTCACTGAATCCTTTGTCATTAACCATAAATTCAGTCAAGCCTTCTAAATCTGGTTCTTTCCATTTAAAATTAGTTTCTTCAGCTGGAATCACATCGGGGTTTAAGAAAAGTTCTCTAGCCTCATCATATGGCCACACTTCAGGTAATTTGTATTTAGTTTTTTCTGGGTTTTCCTTGATATAATTGACAATATTGTCAATGGATCCATGTTCTTTTATTAATTTGAAAGCAGTAACCGGTCCAACACCTTTTATAGTCTCACAATAATCACACCCTAACAAAATACAAAGATCAACAAAAGTCTTCTTATCCATATCAAACCCTTCAATAGCTTGCTTACAATCGATTTGGTCAATTGGAACTTTTCTTGCCTCTGCAAACGTTAAGTGTCTCAATAAAAATGGAGGACTATAACACAACGTATCCATATCTTCGGATGCAGCAGCAAAAACCTTTCCTCCTCTGGCAAGTTCTGCACATTGTGCTTCAGCTTCACATGGTGCATTGATATATGGAATTCCCATGAGGTCTAACAACTTTTTAGCTTCATCGTTGTGTTCACGTGAAACTTTGACCATTCTTTTTTCAAACTTCAAGATATCTTCAGCATTACCTGATTCTTTAGCATCCTCCATGTTTTTAATGGCTTCTTCCTTTCTTAAATATCTCTTTTCCAATTCTCCACCTTTCAAAATTGGTGGCTTACCGTCAAAAACGTATACTGGTTTAATTCCGTTTTCAACCATACGAATGGTACGATAAAACATGCCCAGTAGATGAGAGGTGATTTCTCCCTTGTCATTAGTCAAATTTTGACCGTCTCCTTGTCTGACAGAGATCAAATATTGATACAAGCACATTGAGGCATCAATAGCAATTTTCCTACCAAATAAGTTTTTTAATTGAAACTCTTTAATGGAGGCAGGAGAGTGTTCCTTTATGAGAGAATTGAGACCTGCAAGTTAGTATAATTCAAACATGTCATTGATTCCACATACCTTTAACACCCATGATAATTGAGTTCTAACAATTCAGTTCTGATAAGTCAAGTCACAGTGCGATGAGAGAGACGCGACCTAAACGTAACGCGTTCAAATGTAAACTGTTTTATCTCTAAGAAACATATATTAACAGTACTATACAGATTAAAAAGACTCGATTTCAAATGTCCAGTCACCAGTCTCTGAGTCGTAGCTCTTAAAATTGACACCGGAAATCTCTTTTAACTTATTGATATGACGCTTGACAAGTTCGCTGTTAGGATCTAATATAGGTAATTTGTCTTTCTTGTTGATTGGGTAACACCCTTGCAATGTAATAGTACAAGGGAGATTCAAACCTTCTCCAGCTTTTGGTTTCTCATCTGGGTAAATGACGCAAAGCTTGGACTTGAATGTGACAATATTCCCTGGGATATCATCCAAGTTTAATGAACTCGACAAATCAACTGGCTGCTTGAATTCAACTTGGCCATAATGCTTACGACCAATTTTCAAGTTTTTAACAGAATGTAATTCGGACAAAGACATTTGCTTGAGTTTAGACAAAGGTGGTGACATCCAGTATCCTTCATCGTCGACTTCAAGTGGGCTATCTTCGAGAGAGAGCTTGGTTTCTTCGGTAGGGGTTGAGGTCTCAAATTTTTTCTCTGGTTCAGTGACTTTGAAATCAGTGTGTTGTGTCTTCTTTGGCGGTTCCGAAATTGTGCGTTTAGACTTGGACTTATCTAAAATCAACTTTTTTACCGATTCTTTTGGGGCAAAAATGTCAGATGCAAGTATAGCAGCGTCAGTGGCTCTATCAGATGCAGATGATGCAAGGGAAAGGGTCGTAGATGCTTTTCTTGGAGTGGTAGCAATAGATGGAGTGGTCACACGAGGTGAGACTGGTGTGCTACTGTGAAACAACGGAGCAATTCTGTGGACTCTGTTCAATGTGACTGGCTTCTTTGTGTCATTGGAGGATTGAACCAAAGTAGCTAAAGGTAAGGTATCATTGTTGTTTGATTGACTTGGTACATTCAAATTCTTAAAGAGAGGGTTGTCTCCATAAGGATTCGAGGAGTTCAAGTTGGCACCAATATTTTGTTGACCCTGTTGTTGACCTTGTTGCTGTTGCAGGCTAAAGAGCCCTCCGCTGGTGGAATTAGTGTTACTACTACCAAACAATCCGCCAGAATTATTGTTTCCACTAAAGAGACCACCACTGTTATTGGTATTATTATTGGTGTTACCACCAAACAACCCTCCTGAAGTATTGGAAGTTCCAGCAGGCTTGTTTCCAAATAAGCCTCCACTGGTGTTGTTGTTATTGTTCCCACCAAAAAGACCACCGCTAGTATTGTTGGTGCTATTATTACTTCCAAAAAGGCCACCAGATGTGTTGTTATTAGCTGTGTTACCTCCGAAGAGACCTCCACTAGTGTTGTTCGTGCTATTACCTCCAAAGAGACCCCCAGAAGTATTTGAGGCGCCAGCTGGTTTGTTACCGAATAAACCACCAGAGGCATTGTTATTTTGGGTGTTTCCAAAAGCAGTGTTTCCTGTGCCACTTCCAGTACTGCCAAATAATCCACCGTTTGCAGGCTTATTTTGGTTTTGGTTGTTGCCAAATAGTCCACCGCTGGTATTGGCGTTGTTTCCTCCAAAAAGACCACCGCTAGTATTATTTGTGATAGTGTTGCCTCCGAAAAGACCTCCTCCGGTAGCAGGCTTATTTCCAAACAATCCTCCGTTATTTGTGTTAGAAGAGGGGTTGTTACCGAATAGTCCACCACCAGTGCTACTGTTGTTGTTTCCAAAACCATTGGCAGTATTTGTGTTACCTCCAAATAATCCACCAGTGGCAGGCTTATTGGCGCCGAATGCATTTCCAGTAGGCGCATTGCTATTATTGTTAAATTCGAATCCACCAGTCGGTTTATTGGCGCCGAATGCATTATTATTGTTGTTATTGCTACCACCAAACAAACCTCCGCCAGAGTTTTGAGAGCCAAAAATACCACCAGCGTTGTTGTTGTTATTGTTCATTCCAAATGATGTCGAATTGTTGTTAGCACCAAAAGGTGAGGAATTGTTGTTTGCACCGAAGGTAGAAGTGGTGTTGTTGGTACCACCGAAAGCAGAACCAGAATTGTTAGATCCGAAAAGACTATTACCAGTTGTGTTGGAAGAACCAAGACCACCACCAAACGCAGTCAGCTTGTTGCCACCAAAAGCTGAGTTAGTAGAGCCAAAGGGAGAGCTGTTATTGTTTGTTCCGAATGTTGAGGTATTAGCTCCACCAAATGCAGAGCCGGTGTTACTGCCAAAAGCTGATCCAGTGTTCCCACTAAACGCCGATCCAGATGCACCACCACCAAATCCAGTATTGGTATTGTTGTTAGTGGCTCCAAAAGGAGAACTGTTGTTACCTCCAAACCCGGTGCTAGCATTGTTATTGGAACTAAAAGGAGAGTTACTGGCACCTCCAAATGCAGAAGTGTTTGTGGTACCAGAATTTCCGTTAAAACCAAACCCAGATGAGGCAGAATTACCGCCAGGATATCTTCTGTTTTGTTCGTAGTCCTTCAATCTTAACTCTTCGAAAGAAAAATTCTTATACTCAGGCATACAACAGATATTTTGAAATACGTTAGTTCCTGATGTGTCTTTTTCCTGGAAAGGTGTGAAAGGCTTGACAGCAGTACCGTTGTTTACTGTGTTATCACCTGTAGTCCCAAATGCTGAGGTGCCAGTGTTTGCACCAAAAGGTGATGTGTTGGTACTAGGACTTCCAAATCCACCACCGAAAGTCTGTTTATTTGCCGACCCAAAAACACCTGAGGAGCCATTGTTTGTAGCACCAAATCCACCTCCAGTAGTATTACCACCGAATGCAGACCCAGTCAGACCAAACCCGGTAGACGCATTGTTACCCCCAAAAGGAGAAGCATTGTTGGTGCTAGCACCCAGGAACATTGAGCCACTTGTATTGGTTGCGGAGGGAGCACCGAATGCACTGGTACCAGTTGTGTTGTTATTGGTACCAAACCCAGTAGAAGCTCCAAACCCAGTGGAAGATGATCCAAAGCCAGTTGAAGCGTTGTTAGCACTCCCAAAGACATTGCCGGTATTCGAATTGGACGCGCCAAACGGAGAACCAGAGTTATTGTTGTTGGTAGCAGAAGAGCTGAATGGCAGTCCTCCCGTGTTACGGTTGGCACCAAAACCTCCAAATCCAGAGTTCGAACTTCCAAACATTGGTTTTATTCGATTCTTCAATGTGCGAATTTAATTTTTTGAAGAGAAGTGGTCGTGTATCGACTAACAGAGGGTGCAAAAAATCAATTTAGAGCTAATAAAAAAACGCAGACAAGTTACAATCCATTATCTTTAGATACTATTTCTTTTGTTTTTTGACGAGAGAGTCTAAGGCTCCTGAGCCTCTCTTTGCAGTTTTCTTCGCAGAATCAGAAGTTTTCTTTTCAAATTTCTTCAATTGCTCATCTCTCTCTTTGGCACCAAGTTTGGACAATTCTTCGTTCTTAGTGATATACTCTTTATTCTCAAGTGTACGATCTTGAAGCCATTCAAGAAGCTTTATCTCTTCTCCATAAACAGAATCGTCTTTTCCCACAGGAGTTTCCAAAATGATGGGTATATTTGTCAACTTTGGATCATTGGCAATTAGGCGGAATACTTCCAAGCCCAAAAACCCATAGCCCAATTTCTGGTGAAGATCTCTGTTAGCACCAAGTGGAGCCTTAGAGTCATTGAGGTGGATGGCACTCAAATACTTGTAACCAATAATCGAATCGAACTTCTTCCAGAATTCTTCGTACAGTTCTTTATCTGTAATGTCATAGCCAGCAGCAAACGTGTGACATGTGTCAACGCAAACACCAACCCTATCCTTATTTTCAATCATGTCAATTACATCTTTAATGTCTTGGAGGTCTGATCCAATCAAATGGCCATGTCCTGCCATATTTTCAATGACGATCTTCACAAAGTTTGTTTCTTCAATTGCCTTGTTGATGTTTTTTGCTAATCTAGAGAGTGCTTCTTTGTGATCCAGTCCAACTCCTGAACCTGGATGAAAATTATAAAGACCAATGCCCAATTTTTCACATCTTTGTAAATCGTCTAGGAAAGACCCGTAAGCTTTTTCTTCTTTTTCTTCATCAGGATTAGCCATATTAATGAAATAAGAACCGTGTGGAAGAATGTCAGTGAGTGTATTGTAACCGTGTTCTTTACACAACAGCTTGAAGTTTTCTGCTTCCTCATCGCTGATTGGTGGTGATACCCATTTCCTAGGTGATTTCAAGAACATGGCGAAACTGTTGGCGCCAATGTTCATAGCATTGGCGATGGTTTTGCTAACTCCTCCGGAAGTCGAAACATGAGCACCAAACTTAAAGGGGCATTCAGAAACCCTACTGTACTTAAACTCCACTGGGGCTTTTACTTTAGAGGCAACTTTCTTAGCCACTTTAGTGGTGGTAGATGTTTTAGCCATGATACGCGTTTGAAATTTTTCATTATTTCATTAATCTCTATAATCTATCTTTTGTCTATATAAAAAGTTTCTTGATTTCTTCGACATTACTTTCACCCTTAATATAATTGGCAGTATCTGAAAACTTCTGACGTCTCGAAGCTTCGGCTGAAAGTTTCTCATTGTCTTCGAATGTGTCTAAATGCTTCTCTTTTCTCACTATGGGATCACAGAGAGCCATCGCTGCGAGAAGGGTATAGTAAGCATCGTTTCCTGCATTATGGAGATACCCATGGGGGATGTCTAGAGACCTTAGAATACCTCTAAGTGTCCCTCCTCGGGATTTTGATGTGTGATACAACTGCAATGTATCTACTATTGGTACCTGTTCTGGTACTGATATACCTAAGCTCAGTATCCATTTGATGTCACCTTTAATATGGTGACCTACGAATGCACCTTTCTTTGTAGAAATGTATTGTTCGATGAGATCTGAGATCACTTGCTTTGATTCTTTGAGTGACACTACATGAGAGGATCCTCCCATAAACCGAGATTTGTTATCAGGACAGAATTTTTGATTATAGAGTCTGAGATTTTCCTTGATAACTAGGTGTACCAGTTTTATTATGGGAAGGATGGAATTTTGCAGGACAAGGGGATCAAATACAGCAACACCTATCTCTGTGACTTTGTTGTGGCTCCTCTCATATGCTTCTACATCAAATGCTAACAATGGAGTTTGCCTAGAATAGACAATTTCCATAGCATTTTTCAAGACACTTAAATCTCCCTTTAAAGAAAATGAAGTGTTTTCAAAATATTCCGTGAGCAACCTTCTATACTCTACTGGACCATGAGGAGTGACAGTATTGTACAAGAACCTCTTTTGGCGCTTTAAAACTGCTTTAGAAGTAGTTAACATTACACTTCTCTTCGCGTTTGGATTTGCCGTTTTTCAGGCTCATTTTTGCAGCAGATTTAACAGTTCTAAACCTCAGGTTCATGCTATGGAATCCATAGACTCATATATCCTGGTTCTTAAAAATGCTCCTAGCGAAGACCAAATTAGGAAGTCTTTGAATTTTCTTGCTCAGGCAGGAAAGTCTCGGGCTCTTTACCTCAATTTAACCATGACTCTTTTGGATTATACTATACCTCAGGTATTCAATGCAGTGGATCTTCAATTGCAACTTGAAATCGTCCTCCTGATCAGTACGGTGAGCGGTTTGGGTGGTTTGATAGCGAAAATCAAGGAAGCTTTAAAAAATGGCCGAAAAGAGATTGTTCAAGTTTATTTGAAGGTATTGAATATGGTATTCAATGAGAGCCTTTTGACAAATCTTTCTGCAAAGGGACCGTTAGAGATTAATGAGGTGGACAAATTAGTGTTTAAGGGACAATGTTTTTCGGTTTCGAACGAGGCATATGGCATAGTTGAACCTATTGGAGAACCCTCTGCGTTTATTTCTATAGACGGTTATATTCGCTATTTATCGACACAACTTATGACCTCCACCATCTGCAACTCAACATTTAATAGGTACTTCATTTCAATGCTTCAACTCACAGATACTAGTGGGAGTCTTGTTTTCAATGTGTTTTTTTCCCAGACTCACTGGGATTCATTCTTTGGGCATTATACTTCAATGAAACTGTTCCAAAAGAGGCTCGTCTGTAGTTGCCTTCTTGTCCATATGTCAACAAGGAAGTTACTAGAAGGAGAAATGGAGAAAATTGATGCTTGTGCATGTCTCTTACGCGACTACTTTGATAACCTGGTATTTGATATGAGTTTGGTTGAAAAGACTCTCCGATTACGAGATAAAAAAGTAGTCTCTCTACTAGCACTATTGGTCAAATACAAACTGAAAAATCCTATTAATTTCTTCAAGCAAGTTTTCAAGACCTGGGCTAATCTTCTGTTGATCAAAACTGAGCCTATCGTTCTACAGGAGTATAGAACATATCTCCTCATTCAACTTTTACACTTCCAGCCCCCTAGTTTCAGTAGTCTGTTGGTGAGCGATCCTTCTTTTTTGGATGGAGTTTCCGGCAGGCTTGGTTCATATTCCAATACTGTCAAATCATTCGCTGTGATCTTAGCTGATAAGATTTGTGAACTAGGCAATCGTGAGAAGATCTTTCTGTTGACTGATTTGGACGGATACGATGAGCTCATAAATGATTCAAATTATAGAATTGATCCGAACGAATTTGACACCTCAAGTGCATGGGCAAAACTTTATGAGCCGGTTGTAGAAGAAATCGATGATGAAATCAACCGGCTGACAATCACGTTTCGAGAACTCGATCTTACCAAAACATACAAAGACTCAGATGACGAATCTTCGGATAGCAGTGATGAAGATGATAGTGATCCCTCAGTTGTACAAAGGGTCAAACTTAAACCTCCGATTTATATAAAAGAATTGATTAGCTATTTATCAGTTGACACGAAACATCCTCAAGCATACGATATGATTAAGATAGCGTTGTCTTCTGGGCCAACCTTGATCCGTCAAAAAGCGCTATTTGGTGTGGAACTTGCCGCCAATGCATTGAGCCTTCTTGAAGCTTTTATAGGCTTACGAAATCACTACGAAGAGCCTAATTTCGATGATTTAAAATTGAATGGTATTATTTCTGTGTTAGTAAGTTGTCCTCAAAGTGCTATTGACATTATTAAATTGCTAGGAACAGGAGACTACTCTTTACAACAAAGGCTCATGATTCTTTCAGGACTCTCATTAGCTGCGAGAGACATTCGAGGATTTAAGGATGAAATAGTAACAAAGTCATACAAAGAGAAATCATTTCCCACCAAGCAATTGCCTGCTGAATTACATGCAAAGTATATCAAGATGGAAAATAACGGGAAGCAGATAGACTATGAACCAGATACGTTAAAGAAAGCATATTTGTCTGTTCAAGACTCACTTATTCTGGAACAAGCAGAAGACGCTAGGGATCAATTGGCAGGAGGCAAGATATTGAGAATCTCCAGAAAAATGACGAAACGTACAAATTATGACTTCATAGATCCAAGGGTAAAAGATTACTCAGGCATAATCGGCAAGAATTTTTACTTCCCATTAACGCATCTTTGGTATGAATCTGGAGGGATAGATATTGGACATTATTCTTATGTTCTAACAGGTCACTATTTCAAAACTCTAGCTCTTTTATTGCATTGTTGTTTCTCATCGTTTGGTAGTATTGATATGGTAAGAGAATTCCTCATGATTGCAGTCAGCATTATCAAAAATACAAGCGCCGAAGAACTACAAGTTATAGAAGGTTTAGCTACAGGACTTTTACTCATATGTGATATAACCGATGAAGAACGCTTGATTATTAACTTTGGAGAACAAATACTTTTGATCCAAACCTGGTTGATGGGGTGCTGGGAAGGCATAATAGATGACAGAATCAAGAGTCTATCTGCAGGGCTTCTTCTCCGTTTATCCAAAATTCTCGAGAAATATCAAGCTACTATGATGGACCAAATTAATAGCGTGTATTGAATGATACCCTTATTGGTAACTTCTCCTGGAAGGATATATCAATTTGTGTGTATTAACATAAAAATTACTCATGACTAATTAGGAACCAAACTATCGATCCTTTTCAAATGTACATAATATAAACTCTCGCCATCACTTAATTCGACTTGTGGAGGATTACCTTTCTTACTTTTAATATACTCAGCATGCAATGGGTACGCTTTGTCGATACCTCTAGCCGTCCTATACACAGGGTCTGTTATCTTCATCGCCAACAAAAGGGTATAGTAGGCGTCGTTACCAGCATTATGAAGATTTGCATGCGGTATATCCAACAACGAGAGAGATTTACCCAAACTAGTATGATCGGTAGAAAGTATCATGAGCTTCTGAGTATCCACAATCGGTGTTCTAGGTGGGAGCTCGACTCCAATGCTCTTGAGCCATTTGATATCACCCCCTATATCATGGCCCACAGCTCCTATTTGCTTAGAGTGAGGTTCTTGATACAGCGCAAACATTTTCTTGATAAACAATGCAATCTCGTTGATGGGGAGAATGTACGTAGCATCACCGATGAATCTTTGAGAGTTATCCGGAACGTAACGCCCGTTCCTTAACATACTATTTTCTTCAGGAATAAGATGATAAGAGTAAATTGTTGGAGTCAGACCATTTGAAACAGCATCAGGGTCATAGATACTCAATCCTATCTCAGTAATTCTCCTATTATCCCTTTCCCATGCTTCTACATCGATTGAAAATAATACCAATTCCCGACCATAAACGCGGTTTACTGCATCTCTTAGAGTGGAAAGTGCACCTGGATTCAGAAGTCTCGGATGCTTCTTGAACAGCTTTGAAAAGTACTCCTCTATTTCCTCTTCTCTACTCATGCGTCACCTATCCCAACGGCTTGAAATTGGATTAAAAAAATAATAGTTGAGAGTGAGAATCAACTTTATCACCAATTATGCAGGATACATGAATCCCAAACCATAAACTTTACTGAGGTGTATATTAATGCAAACGAATTATACCATGCAACTATTTACTTAAGTTATCAAATCAAATGGCTGTGAAAAATGCTCCCACTCCTAAAAGACCTGCAACTAAGATTGCCTTCTTAACAGAATAATCCTTTTCGGGCCCAAATACCACAGTATTTCTGTTAGCAGCAGATGTCTTGTTCTTAGCGGTATGAATGCTCGAATGAGATCCAGATTCAGAGGTTTCACTGGCCTCTTTCCATCTAGACTGACTTCCTGTAAATCCGTATTGGTTATACGTGACTTGGTCTGTATTGGTGTCTGTATCGGTGTTAGTTTTGGTGTCTGTTTTGTCCTTCGTGGTAGCAGTGTTCGTAGTAACAGTAGTAGGTGTCCACCATTGAGTTTTCTGAGTTTCAGTATTGGTATTGGTATCGGCGTTGGTGTCTGTTTTGGCGTTGGTGTTGGTGTTGGTATTCTTAGCTGTGTTAGTGGCTGCGTTGGTGTTGGTATCTTGCTTTGCATTTCCCGAATCTTCTTTTCCAGAATCATTATTTGCAGAATCATTACTTCCAGAATCTTTTGATCCCTCGTTTGATCCCAGGTCATCAAGACTTCCACTGTTTCCAAGTACTACGCCGGCATAATAAAATGCTATAGGGTTTAAAACAAAAGGTCTATGTGTTGACAAGCTCATTTTATTATATAAGGTTTTTAAAAAATATACCTAAAAATAAAAATTTAGAAAATTAAGTATTTTATATATAACATGCACGGAACACCTTGAGGACCCCCTGATGAGCATCCTCTGTGTGTTCCTGTAGGGTCTACAGTACAAAAGAACAAGATGATGCAATAAGTGTGTACACAATTACCGATTTTAGTTCAAACATAAATAAATGCGATTACCTGATTTAGCTGTAACTCTTCCAAGCCCTAAGAAAATAAGTTTTAATTTTGCAATGAAGAAGAGCGAATTAAGTATACAGTGAATTTTTAAAATAAGGTTTCGTTTATTAATAGAAAAGTGGTGTTAGAGAATACAGATATGAAATGAATATTGTAGAATTGAATGCAATGTGTGTGTAGCAAAAGTTGATTTTATATCAACCAATTATTTAAGTCCTTGCAGAGGACTGAGCATTTAGGATTGTTTATGCGGATTTGATCTTTTAATGTTAGAAGTTCTTTCGTTAACAAATCCATATAGTTCATGACGGGTATCTCTGGAGCAAGCGCTGGGAAACAACCTGACTTAGAGCTGATTTGACCAGACTTGAATGAATCAAAACTATTACTGTCTGGTAATTTTAGAGAGTTTTTAGCGACTGCGATAAAGTTTAACAAGTGATTGATCATTTCTTGATTGATTCTCAATTGATTTTCATTGAATGATTTTAATCCCTTGATGATTTCAACTTCCACCTCTTTTTTAACATACTTCTCGTTCTTGAATTTAGTATGAGCAGTGAAGAATTGCTCATTTTCACCATGAAGTGGAGGAGTTAAAGCACCATCTAGATAAGAATTGAAGTTATTAGAAGGACGCTCATGGCACACCTTAGCACTAAGAACTTTATAATCATCACTTTCATGAAGCCAACTTGACATGTATGATAATAAAGGCATTTCAATTGTTCTTTTATTAAAGTCCAAATTATCAAAGCTCAACTTTGTCAAATCTAACTTCAAGTTGAACATAATAGTCTTTTCGCTGTCAATATTTATGTTATTCAAAACCAACTTGAGGTTTGAGAAGTTTTCAATTTCAAGTAGCTTACCGTTGACTTCAATTTTGAAGAATTTGACCATTTCTCTAGTACCAATCATCTTCAGAACATCAATAGATATGTCTGGAAGACAAATCAGCTGGTAAGTATCTTTCATAATACTCAAGAAGGCGTTGGAAAATTCGTCAAAGGTATCGAACCTGAAAGATTGAGAACCATAAGGAATTTTCAAAACATCGTTAAGTATTAGACACGGTTGTGAACAAATCTTTTGACCAAACTCAATTTCTGGAGTAAAAGTTTCGCCAATTCTGAAGAAATCAATAGAAAAATGCTTTTCATTGTTGTTCATCAAAGTTTTTATTTGGTCTTCAATGGATCCCAATTTATTATTGTCAATCAGGGGATCTTCGTAGACATTAGAACTAACGAAGATAAGCTTGTTGATATTGTAACTGTTGGACTTCAAAAATGGAAACAAATCTTTGCATTTATCCAAAGAGATGTGTAACTCATCCCAATGACTAGATAATACTGGCTTTCCCTGAAGATTGGTGTTCAGTTGAACCTTAACTTCATTGTAAATAGAATCCCAACCAGACCAATCTGGTTCAACACTTCCAATAAAAGATCCTCTCTTACAAGGAAAACCTGCACCATCAATACCAACAAATATCAAGCTTAATCTATCAAAAGATCTCAAATTTTTTCTGACGGTCTCTAAAAAGTTTATGATTTTACTTCTGTATTCACTGTTAGATAAAGGTGTAGTATTCAATAATGTGATTGAGAGAATCAAATTCAATGGAATTATCTCAGGGGATGGCATTGATTTAACCAATAATGCTTCTGGGATCTCTAAATTGTTATCCACGCAATTCTGGAATCGGAGGATATCTACTGGTAATTCCTGATAATGATCTTTAATCAAATTCCATCCATTTGTGGTCAATTGGAATAAGGAAGTTTCTAATATGAATTCTCTGTCCAATAATTTTTTAAAATAATACTCAAGCCTGCTGATGATCAATGGTACATCTGAGCATATCTGAAGTTCGGGGATAGCTTCATTTTGTAAATTCAATCTGATACCACTAACAAATCGAGTCATATCTATAACATCCTGTTGGATTGAAATTTTTCCAATTAAAACTTCACCTTTAACATCGATGAAGAGTAAAGCTTTCTCGAATAACAAGAATCGCACTCTATCCCAATTCACACCATTCGTGCTGATATCGACAACTTCAAATATTATGAGCTTTCCCAAGTTATTATAGTCCAATGCACTCTCCTTGTTCATGCTCATCAAGTCCTTTAATACATGAAATCTAAGCTCATCGGCTATCTTATTTTTTAAGTACAAATGCTTCTCATCGTGAACAGAGTTGTAAAATCTTGGAGGTTTCACACTCAAGAGGTAATTTAACCGATAATTTTCTTCAATGTTTGAAACTACTGTAGTTTTAGAGTCATCATATTCGGTGATGAACCTTACTTGCGGTTTCATTAGGCTATCGAACAAGTCTTTGTTAAGATTCTTGTTAAATGAAGATCTTGGAGACAATAACTGTTGCTGTTGCAGCAATCGATTTCTTTCCAAAAATACTTTTGGAGCTTGTACTTGTTCAACTGGTCCAGTACTATTATCATCTTGAACTCTGACAGTAGCGATTCTTGGCGATCCTCTTAGAGGGTCGGGGATCATTTGGTCCGACGGAGTCATCGGTATGTCTACTGGCCCAAAAGTAGGAGTGTTGAAGGGTTTGGCTGGAGATAACGTGGAAGCGATAGATTCATGTGGTTCATCAGTTTCAGCGCACTTCTTGCAAGTTAAAACATTATTTATGAAACAGTCCCTATGACACTTATGGCTACAACTTAATTCCAATAAATCTTCTTCTATCAAAAAGTTGCAAATAGTACAGTTTTGAACTTGGGGCAGATTAGGTTTCAGCTGTGGGCTGTAATGCAAATAGTTTTGAAGACTCAAAGGAGAATCATGAATTTCATTATTAGGACTATCATAAACTTCGGCAGATTTGGATTGTGGTCTGGACGTGCAGGAAGCATTAGGATTAAGATCCGGTAAAGGAGTGGAGTCTTTGAAATCAAAGTCGATTTCTATTGGATCCATATAAGTGTCTTCATCCTCTTCAAAATCATTTGCCAGAGATGCTAAATTTAAAGGAGAAGGAATTGGAACCGCTTTTGATCTGTTCATAACCGATTGACTGAAATTGAAGGGTCTTTGATGGTAGTGCAGATATCCAGATCCTATATTTGGTTGAGGTATGCTTGGTGACTTTTTATATGTAGACATAACTTGATAGAAAATAATATATTTCTGTAGGAAAATAAAGTCAGATTAATTATCCACCGAAATCATATAATAATTAGGGATGATAAAACCATTTTATACAATTAGAAATAATATGTAGAGATAATACGCAAAAACCGAAATAACGCAAGGCAATAAGGGAAAAACTTTTTTTGGAAAAAAACCACAAAATTTTTTTGACCCTTGGAATGCTGGGATACAAAAAATCAAATGAAGGAGATACGTTTACGATTTGAACAATATAAAAGGAAGACATGCTACATATAGGAAGTACTGAAACAAGAAATAACTGTAAAATTAAAAGCGTGTATCTTGACCAAATCGGCAAATTACATACTTTAGGCTAAATCCCTAAATGGCTAAATAGCGTTCAATGTACTAAGTGCATGCAGATCACTAAATCTTCGGTATGTGGGTGTTTTTTTCAAGTTTTTATAACCTTGTAACAATTGCCTCCGGTCCAGGCACATAGTATTTACAATAAGATGCTTGTTTTCCAATTAATATTCCTTTTTGGGAAAGTGAAAAGAGATTTTTCCTCGCATATGTACATGTACCATCATTTCCAGTTGATACATGCAACCACATCGAAAATGATCCCTGAAGTCTCCTTAATGAGGTTAATAGTATAGACGAGAATTGGCTCATTTTAGCATAAACCATTCTTACACCATACAAGTATCTATATTGTAAAAAAATTGTAATAAAGGGCTGAATCTTTAATGCGATTAACTTCATGTCCCAAAGATCTTCAAAAAATATTGAAGCTATCTTAATGACGATCTTTCACCTTCCACAAATTTAAATTATTTTCTTAACGCAGGGATAGTTGGTGATGTGATCTTCAACGATAATGAACAATTCGTTCTTAGCTCTTAGTGTTTGAAGTTGAAATTCAATTTATCAATCAAGTCCTACACGAAAAAAGGGCCCTAGCCCCTTTTAGGTTGAACTTACAGTTTAAACACTGATCTCCATCTAAGGCTACGTTTGCTCTTGCTTATCTCTATCCACGAGGTTGCTCGCTCAGCCCCACAAGACCTGAAAAGCCTGTAGACAATGAAGAATATTTTCCTCTATTTGATCCTACTGTGAATACTTAACACAACTAAGAAAAACGTTGTAAAACAACTTTTATCTAGGTGGGCATTTGTCTCTATTCGGAAATTTTGATTCCACTTCATACAATAGATTTATTTTATTTTTTTGCTCTTTCTATTAGACGTCTTCGCACAATGAGATTTTGAATTCTGATCTGGTAGCTATGTAAAGGGTAGGAATGAAAAAAGTTATAGTTAAGTTAGTTGAAGTCTATGAATAAGTTGGCTTATCCAACTTTATATTATCACATTCTTTATAAAAGTTGGGATATCTCTATTTAGTCGATATTATCCAGACAACAGCTCTCTTACGAGATTTAAATAAGCACTGCATCTCGCATAAAATCTGAAATCTGAGATTCCCTGCCCTACTTAAACCGTAATGCCACGGGCTCATAGATGTAGCCCATTCAAGTCAATTCCCACGTACTGCGACCTGTATGAGTGCCCTTAATTCCCCCATGTCTAGAATTCGGTATATTTGTCAGGAATCATGTGGGTGGTCTAATGTACGATTAGTTATTATATACCAGAACTGTGTGCAACGGTGAAGAATACTAAGCTTCCCCTGTCCAATAAAGGAAAGCGGTGATGGAAATATACCGATGTCCTGTTATATGCAGGGTTGAGAGTACAAATTCCCAACGGCTGTAAAAAAGTTTCCTCATTCAGAGTTGAATATTTAATAGAAGGTCAACGCCAACCGCTTAAGTCGTTTGGTTGAAGATCTCGTCTAATTAGTTTCTTCGTTTAAGCATTGAGAACTTCAAGACGGTGCTCACATTGCAACAAAACGCGTCCGTTTCAACAGTACCGTGAAGAATGTAACGGTAACGGACGTTTAGATGCGATGGAATGTTCAGTCCTTGTCTTTCAATTAACGACCAGAACTGAGTATAGGGGTTGTAAGTTATTATGCTTTCATAAATTAAGTTAACATTTCTCGCAACCTTATGTGGAACAGGTTATATTAAAGCGATGATTTGTCTCGCCAAAAAGGTAAAACCAACTTGGTCCAGTATGATTCATTACTTTTTTTGGTGAACGAAAACTTCGAAATACTTTCCTGTTATTCTTAGTCAGTCCAGCGTCCCTGTTGCCGTAGACGAATGATTTTGAATTATTTGATAGGCAACAAGTTAGAGAAGTTAAAAATTCTATGTGGAGTATTGAACTCAAGAGTCGTGGTTTTTACTCCAATGTAATGTTCTCTTAGTCATGAAATTGATATCATTTGATCATATTCCACCATACATGAACTATTCTTCTCAAGTTTAGCATTTTGTCGCCGTTTGTTCTTGTGCCTGGTGATTATTAACACAAATATTATATAACAGAGTACTTTTTTGTAGATCAATTGATTAGTCCCATGATGATACGAAGGCCGTAAGGCATCAAGATAGGGTGGAAGTGATCGTTGATATTCCACCGCGTAGTATCCCAAAGCCAGTTTAAACTGAAAATAAACGAATATAATCAGGACAGCGAGAAGGCGTACGCAGTGGGTCTCGTGGAACTGAGTATATGTAATAAGCTCCTACCTTTTGCATATACTTAATTACACGAAACGAAGAGTAGATGAAGAAAAAAACATTGTAGAATTTGAAAATTTTTTCCAACTCGCTCAAAAGTTTTCAGTGCGAGCTGAACTGGCCTAAACCCCCGCCGCACATTAACTAGTTGCAAAACATCCATATTTGGTTTTGTCCCTGTCTGTCCAGAATCGAACCATTTGCTTCAACTAAATATAGCCTCCTTTAACTTTCAAGTCAGAAATTTGACTTTGCCCTCCTCAATCAATCTACAAGTGCTTATCTGTAATGAAAAATTCAAATTATCTTTTCGAATAATCAAAATGGTCAAATGTATAACCCCAATTCATTCGTATATATCTTGTTTCCTCTTCCTTTAATGTATCCTATAAGTAGTACCAGTAACCTTATGATGAGCAAAAATCAAGTAATTAGACATTCATGATTTCAAGAACAAAACAGAACCAGAAATATTGGGTATTGGTAGATATGGAGAAGTAAACCCTGCGCTATCATAGCTTTTTCAGTTTGCTTTCTTATATGAATTCCTCTCGGTGGCCAAGCTGGCTAAGGCGCGAGACTGTAATGAGTAACTCAAAGTAATCTTGAGATCGGGTGTTCGACTCACCCCCGGGAGATTTTTTTTTCTTTGAATGCGGTTGGATTTCCCATATTGCTATCGATCTACATGGTGGTTGTTATCGGTAAGCTTCCAATTGCGCATCTAGAATGTCTAGTTAGTTTCATTGTTCATCTGACAATGCATATTTGTACTCATATCTCTCTTAATATTTCTATTTTCAGATTATAGTCCTACAGAAGCAAAATTAAAGAAATAGAAGTTTGAAAGATCTTCTAGATTTTCAACGCCCCTTTTACTTTACGAACGTTGTCCGGTTTCCTATTCTTTGATCGCCTAAGTATTTCAATCTCCGTTAATTGCTTTTAAAATAATAATGCAAAGACCGTGAAATTTGCAGTCTTCATATTTTCATTTAATTTTTACATAACATATCACTCATTAAATTTAACGACTTATGCTATCAAACATAGCTAAAATACTTGAGTAGTGCCCCAATATACCCAACACTACAAATATATGCCACAAATTGTGACTGGAAAATACATAGTCGACCCACCATAATGAGAAAAAGTCATTTGCATAATTTGTATGCGTGAGTTCTTCTGGGAAGTGCTTATTAATAATCGTCTTAAATTTTTCGTTCTCTTCAATGTCATCATCGTCTTGATCAGAATTTTTGTTTAATATCAGTGTATTAATATCATTCTCAATTTCCTCAATCTCTTCCTCTCCACTTTTTTCAGGGTTACCCGCTAAAATATCAGAGGTAGTATGTTCATGGTGACAATATTCATCTTCATTGATAATCACATCATATCTCCATCTTTCTGGAATTAGTCCACCATAGAAAATAACCCCTATCCAATACCATATAAAACTTTTATAAAACAACGGAATAAAAAATTTAAATGACTTGATAAATCCTTCATATACACATAAGATAAGGATTGTGCAAAGACCTAAACCAGCCAAACCAACAAAATATCCAATTCTAATAGATCTACACTCTGGGCGGTCAAAATAAGGGGACCAGTTGAAAGCTAACCCACCAAGTCCACAGATGATGCTGAATGCCATAAATATCTTAAACAAGTTAGGGTAGTTGAACAAAGATGCATATTCAACTGAAATGACAGATGCAGTAATCAAAACGGTAATCCCCGTATAATCAATACACGCAAAGTTGTATCTAGTAGGTAATTTAGCGAAACATGAATATGTATGCCAAATAGATGAGCACGCCAAACATGACATTCCGCAGACTAAGAAGAAGTATATTGTGACATTATCGAGAGTATCATTACGTGCAAACACTCCTGTGCCAGGAAAATGAACAAATGAGATGTATAACATTATAGCAAGACCGATTAAATGTGTCCATATGTTCATTGTTTCATTGTGGTCAAATTTGAACATCGATTTCATCATTCTCTTATGGCTCAAAGAAAATCTGTATCCATTGATGATATACCTGTTTTCTCTCCATGCTAAGGGGATTTGATAGTAATTTAAATAATTTTCTTGGGCTAATTTAAGTGCTTTGTTGAAGTTGTAGAATTTGAAAATTTGAAACACGGAGTCATCCGTTACAACATTTTTATGCTTGGTATTTCTCTGTATCAAGTCGTCAATGTGAATGAGCTTCTCGTCAAAGTACTGTAATGTAGTAATAATTTTCTGGCTTAATATCTCTTTGGAGTTATCGAATGAGATATCTTTATTGATAAAAGGCTCATTAGAATTAAACATGTAGTTGTACAGATCGTCCAAAGTCTTATAGAGGTACTCCAAATTCAGGGTAGAGGACTTCAAAACTGACTGCTTAACCAACTTCAACCTCTGGTGGATCATGTCTAGTTTGGCAAAGCTTTTGAACGACTGAACACTTGACGTACTACCTCTTCTCTTGTGAGTATATAAGTCACAGTTTTCATCAAAGCTATCTTTCCTCAAACTTTGGTTGGAACTTGAACTACTACCGGTAGAAAAACCTGTCAGTGAGTCCATGATATCCTTAAGTTTTTGGTCCTCGTACCTATCGAGGTCTTCGAGATTATTGAACTTAAAGTAGTTTTCAAACTGATCTAGCCTAGACTCTATTGAAGAAAGGAAAAGATCCAATTTCTCAATCAATAGCTCTTCAGTACTACCTGAATTAGTACTGTGGAACCTATTCCTGAGAGCCGTGGTAATCTCTGACATCTTAGAGTCGTCAAATAGTTAGTCTGAGAGAAAAGTGAATCGCACCTTTTTATTAATTCGAAGCGAGCACATTGTGCATATTAAAAATTAAAAAGAAATATCTATGAAGCCATTTTATTTATATGAAATTTCTCAAAACCTAATATCATGAATGATGTTTAATATGTTCAAGGTTTTCATAGTCCCATAAAGGTTTTCTAAGTGGTTTAGACATCTTGAATGTATGAACAAACTCGTTATAACGTTCCTTTAATCCGATATTGTTATCGAGTTGTGCATTGTCTCTACCAAAACTGTCAAACAAAAATTGTTTTTCAAGATCATGGGTATCTGTTAATTCTTTTGTAAGATAGTACTCTATCAATAAATCGTCATCCAGATCAAGTAATTTGAATACATCTCTATCTGACATACTAGAGATCCTTTGGTTCATCTTAACGATGTCGTATTGACCCTCTTTATCCTTTACTTCATGATCAGGAAATATACTGCCGATTTTATCCTTTTTCACCCAGAGATTCAATTTTGGAACGAAAAACCAGTCATGATACTCATAGCTGGTTAAACCACGAGAGTATTCAAACACAAGTCTATTGGTTATGACCTGTGGAATGAGCACTGGAACACCGCATAACATAGAATATCTTAAAGGTGATAATTGTTCTAATGTGTAAAAATGCTTTCTTCTGTCATTATAGACTTCTACTTGATCATCATCTTGAGGTTTAGAGATTTTGACTAATTCATTGTTATTAAACTCTTCTGGTGGGTTGGCCATTGATCTTGACAATGCCGTAATATCAATGTAAATACCCGAGTCCACATCAATAAATCTTGCATCAATATGATTGGACTTGGAACTGATTTCTCTATTATGAATAAAAGACCCGACATCAACGAAGAATTTACCATAGCCCTCAGTTGGTTCTTCGACAATCAAAGTTTGATTGAAGTCTTTCGCTAACCTCACTAGTTCACTCATAGGCATTTGGATGTCGATGTCCAAGTCAAATGGGAACATTAAACCATCCCAGTACCATGACAATAAAGGACCATGCATAATCCAACTCACCAACCCCTTTTCCTCCGCAAATCTATTCCAGTTTCTTAATAACCTGTCTAAAATGATATTCGCTCTGTAGTTCATTTCATCTTCGTTCCAGCCTACTTTATCATAGTTCAAAGCGCCATTGAAGAACCTCCAATCATAATGCCACCCCCATTCTTTATCTCTATTTCTATCATCATCGATTCTTATGGTGGCCATTTTGAAATAAGTCTCTTCATCACCTTCCAGAGGGAATTGAGTGCCATAGCGAAGACTGTCGAGATACATCTTCTCATTCACAGTAAGTGACTCTTCCTTACTAGCTAATTCATTAATCGTCTCAGTCATTTTAGCTTTTGAGTAATGAAACATTTCTTGAGTTAATGGGAGTTCTTTGGGGGCCTTAGGATCATTTGTCTTCTTCAATACTCTATACATTCCTGTAATATCTTCCTCCTCAGCTATTTTTTTTGGTGTGACTTTATCTTTCAAGTCTTCAAAATCTTTAAGATGGTTCATCTTCACAACAGAACCGTCCTGGATCTGGTTCAAATCATAACTTTTATTCTCGAGATAATATTGAACCATATCAGAAGTAATGATTTTTTCATTACTATTGGTGTCAGTCTCAAACTCATATGTTCCACCTTCCTTGTTCAAAATGATCACTTTAACAGGTTTGGCTAAGTGTTGAGTTAATGCATAATTCTTTGCTTCCAAAACACGAAAATCATTATAAGGTCTATCATCGTGTGAGGAATGAGAGTGGATGATAAAGTTAGGTAGTTGCTCTCTATGCCTAAATCCCATCTCTTGAATTTTATTATCGTCATAAAAGTTTATATCATGACAAAAGTAACTTGGATCAGGATCATTATTAGTACCTGAACGAATATAAGCACAATCAATTCTCTCAGAAGAAGGTTTTTCCAATTCAGTATTTAATATTGTAAGATCGAGCCAGTCTACCCAGTTAAAAGGTAGTTTGATAGGGGAAAAATCATTTAAATCAGGTTTCTTATTGCCATACCCTTCAATTTTACTTGCTGCTTCGATGTATCTGTTTTTGAGAGTATTCAAGTAAACCAGTAATGTGAATCTCGGATCATAATAGATTTCGTTTTTATTGATCCATGAACGATCATTCTCCCATTCCTTTCCATCCTTATTTTTCATCATTGGCTTAATCTCAACAGAGAACTCTACCTCCGTTAGACCAGTATGTGCAAGCCAATATATATCATCTGGGTTCTCTTTGATTTTGGCAAATAGTTTTCTGAGCCTCTTTTCGAATGAAGGACTATGCAAACTTCCTGAAATCATATTCCTAGACGGCTGTCCATTATTATCGAAGGGGTATAAAAACAGTGGAGTAGTAAGTCTATCGAAGCTTGAAGAATCACCAAACAATCTCACCCCAAAGAACCATAGGTTCAACACCACCAAAGTGATCACCAATATTCTCACTGTTTTGTGGGGCATTCGTGGGATCATATTGTTTGATTGAAGTTGTTGATCGGGTAGAGAAGACTAGTGATAAACGAAATAAAATAGTATATGTAGACTCAATAATTGCTATAGCTTATCAATATTTTTTTAACAGAAGCTTTCTGAGGAGAAAAGCAAGTAACTGGAGTTCCTAAGCAGTAGTCAATAAAAACACTAGTGGAAACTTTAAAGAATTATGAAAAATTAAGCATTCACTGAAATGTACTGAAATAGTAATGCGGACATCGCCTTGGCACACGACAAAGAGCTTATTTAAGTATATTGCTAGCGCGATGTACTTGTTGCAGTACAAGTGCTATTTTTTGTGCCTGGGGCTCATAGACAAGCGAGGGTGGGGTGTGGAATGTGCGGTTAAGGGTCAGGATGCGTAAGAGTTAATAGGAAGAGCTTTTGTAGGATAACACAATTCTTGTATTATAATAGAATAGTGAAGATAAATATAAACCTATCAGAGAAGTCTCCGTCTAATTTGTTGCAATAGCGTTGTAATAGTACCCAAAGTGGTGGGAGCTTTGGGACTTTGATTGATGCGTCTCGGCGCGTCGTCCACCGTTCGCGCATCGCTCATAGTATTGTGCTTGAAAGATCTCTTGACGCAGGCTATGCAAAATAGCTCCAATAGTCTTTTGTGATTATTTTTTCGCTTTGAACAGTGATCTTAGTTGTATTGATAGCACCAACAGCTCGCAGATAATTGTTTCAGGCTCGTTCTTTTCTTGATCAAATTATTCAATGAGCGTCTTCAACCAATAGGAGTTACAGCCAACAATGCAACTGCGGCTTTCACTTTTGTACCTGAGTATAGAAGCGGCTCTACATATAATGTACCAGGAGTTTCACCGACGTTAAACGTAACATTACATTTTACAAACTTAAATCCCTATCTGCTACTTAAACTGCTTTATTGTGCTCCTCTAAACCTCTGGTAGCACCCGATTCAACTCTTCAACCAAACACTCATCAAACTTGTCAAGCTCGCTTGTGGAGTAGTTAAAGTCTTGAAGTTGTTCTAGCTTCTTTTGGAATTCAGCGTCATCATTGTTCAAATCAAAATTAAGTTCTTGTAATTCTTCAACATCGAGTCCAAACGTTCCATCGTACTCGTTGATAGATTCGTATAGATCGTCCCAATTTTTGTCTAGTTCACTTCCATGTTCATGTTTGTGGGTTCTCTCTTTTTGGTAGTGTTCTTTGAAAAGTTGCCTTTTAAGCAAGATTTTATCCATTCTCTCGTGCAATTGCTTGAAGAAAAGCTCTTTGTCAATTTTTTGATTTGTGTGGATACTTAACTTGACTTTTTCAATATTCTCATATTTGAGTCTAAGTTTTACCAAAAAATTCTCTATCCATTTGATCAACTTCAAAAACAACTGTGAGTCATCATTCTTGTATAAATTATGGACGAACTTCCAGAAAATGATTATATGCTTGTCCATCAATTTCATAAGCTTATTGAATATTTCTATTGAACTGAGGTAATAAATTTCTTCCTCATTCAACACTACCAAGATTTCAATCAACTCATCTAGAAATTTGCGATACTCTTTGAAGAAAATGTGCATCTTACTTTTACTTAAAAGATGGATAAGAGGCTGATAAAAAATTATCAAAAAATTTTTGATTAGCCGTGTCAATTCAGGTTCTTCCCACAAGGATTTGAGAACAATCTTATCGTTTTGTCTTATCTTTAATTGATATAGTTGCTTGAGATTGTTGAAAACATCGGCGTTTTCACTCATATTACTCTTGGTTTTCTTCTCTAGATCCGTGGTACCTTTGCAAGTCGTGACAATTTCCTCTATAGCTTCATCAGCATTCACGTGTTCTTCAAGCAGTTTGTCTCTTACACACTCTTCGACTGCCTTTACCAAGTTTGGATATTGGATTAACTTTTGCTTGACATCATTAATCTCAACTTCATAAGCACTCAAGTCATCGTCAAGAACCATAATGAATATCATTGATAGTAAGTTTTTATTTTTAGTACCGGGCATATTAATCAACAACAAATTAATGACTTTGCTAACAATACTCATTGGATTGGTGAGCCTTAAAATATTGTACATTAGCCCGTAAGGGAACATTCTGTGAAACTTTCTTAAGTTGATCAACAACTCATTGGAATTGTCCTGAGTTAGAAAAATTCTAAACACATTAGAGCTGATCTCAATCTTACACCAATCTAAAAATATCTTAAGAAGTGGTGAAAGGTTCGCCATCTCTTCATTTGCTCCTATTTCACTGAAAATACTTGCTAGCGTGTTGGGTTGTTTGATTAATTGTATTTTGAAGTCATCAAACTTCTTACTGAAATCAATCATAATCCCACTGACATGTTTCTGGAATTCTAACTGAGTAAGAAATATTTGCTTTTCATGTTTCAGTCTTTCTTGAGAATCCTTTTCCTGGTCATTCGACAAGCTTTTGAAGCTTTTAGAATAAATAAAATCTTGAAATGGTTCACTGCTAACCAATTCTGGGAATTTGATCAATTGGCTTAAATATCCCCTCAAGGAAAGTCTTAACTTCTCTTTGACCAACGAACTAGTGTCATTCTTAAATTTATCCGGTAGCTTACTGGTTTCTATATTCATAATTCCTGGGAACTTATAAACCAATTGCTTTTCCATATTTTTAAACTCATGATAGGCTCTGGAAACATAATGGGTTGAGCTATCTTCTGTGGTCACTCTTATCACAAATTCAAAGTGATGAGTCGGTCCACCTCGGAAGTTGAACCAGCTCTTTTCTTCATTTTGGTGAACCTGATCGACACAAACAATATTAACATTCAAACCGTTTGTAAACACAAGCTTCTTATCCGCATTAACATCTATCAACATGGGGGTTTTGTGAGCTTTGATCTTATCAAGCTTCCCAACATCACTAGAAGTCAAATGATAACTTGTAAGGTACTCATAATCCTTATCTGTCACGAGCATGGAATTGAAAAACAAAGAGAGGCCACCGAGAAACTTCTTATTGACTTGTTTTCTTTTGGTGATGTGTTCCTTCCGGTCACTTGAATTAGATAACAGTTTGGAATTTAAACTTTCCATAAACGGCTGTACCGTATCCCTCCAAAACTTCAACTGATCCTCTTCGCTATTATTAGTAACGAATGGAAAGCTCAGAACATATTCGTCAAAAAAGAATCGAAGAAGCGGGAATTGTTTACTGTCTGCAGTGTTCAATCTGGATTCAAACGGAGGTCCAAATAGTTGCAAGCAATCAGGACGGTTAAGGAGTTTCAATTCGTTGTCTAACCTCTTTTCGATCAAGAATTTTTTGAGGAAATGCTCCTCAGTTGGGTCCAATTCACTGAGGTACGGTGGATCGATAACGGTCATATTAATTCTTGTGAGTTGCTACGGTCAACGTTTTAGCTATTTAATTCTGGGGCTGTTTTAACTCCCTCATATCTTTTATCTGGTACACGACCTTTTGTTCTCATCTCATCTGGTTAGTTTTTTTTTAGATATTTCTGCGTAAAAATTATTTGAAAAATCTTTAGCGATGGGTACTGGAAAGAAAGAAAAACAAAGAAGAATAAGGCAGGGTGACACTAAGGATGGTAATATCCGCGTAAAAGGTGAAAACTTCTATAGAGATACCAAGAGAGTCAAGTTCTTAAATATGTACAAAGGAGGACATGCTCGGCGTAATGCCAAAGGGGAGATTGTTGAAGCTGCTGCTCTACAAAGTACTGATGCCCCAATAGCAAGAGTTGATCCTAACAGAAAGTGGTTTGGTAATACCAGAGTTATCGCCCAGGATGCATTGTCTCATTTCAGAAATGCTATGGCTGATAAAAAAGATAATGCTTATCAAGTCTTATTGAGAAGAAATAAGTTACCAATGTCTTTATTGGATGAAAAGGATCAAACTGAGTCTCCAGTTCTGAAGATCGTTGAAACCGAGCTGTATAGTGAAGCATTTGGTCCAAAACAACAACGTAAAAAACCTAGAAACTTACAAATTTCTAGTTTAGAAGAGTTAGCTCAAGCTACCGAGCAAGATTCCAATGATTATCAAGAAAAAATGGAATTAAACTCTACTCTCGGTTTAATGGGCGGATCTATCATGGATCATGATGGGATCACTCAAGAAGCCAAAGAGGCCATCTTCACTAAAGGTCAATCTAAGAGAATTTGGAATGAGTTGTACAAAGTTATCGATTCTTCTGATGTGGTTATACATGTGTTAGACGCCAGAGATCCTTTGGGAACTCGTTGCGAGTCTGTTGAAAAGTATATCAGGGAAGAATGTCCCCATAAACATTTGGTGTACGTTTTGAATAAAACTGATTTGGTTCCAACGTGGATTGCGGTATGTATAAATTGGTTTATTTTGGTAATTGTGGGCGCAGTGAATGTGTTGATCTCTATCTGTTCCACCAAAGCATAAGTCAGGGTGATTTTCAATTGACTTGTTCAATTAATTCCTAATAAATTGCCTGTTACGTCTTTGGAAGATTAATATTACCCGCTCGTGAGCCTACTTCGGTAGTACAATCACCGTTTTGGTGATGGTTTTGTTCACATTGAACTGGCAGTTTTTGCTGATTCGCTTTAGGGTAATATCGGTAACTTCTTGAGTTGAAGCCTCCCTTTTAAATTCATTTTAAAGTCTCGTGGGATGATTCGTAGTATAGATACCGACATCTTTCAAACCTCTAATTCTCTACAACACATTTCAAACGACCACATTTTCCTCAGACTATTGGATTTCTTTTTATACTAACTAATTAAGGCTGCCTGGGTTAAGCATTTATCGAAGAGCTATCCTACATTGGCTTTCCATGCATCTATTACCAATTCTTTTGGTAAAGGTTCATTGATTCAATTATTACGTCAATTTTCAACTTTGCATGCTGATCGTAAACAGATTTCTGTTGGTTTTATCGGTTATCCTAACACCGGTAAGTCTTCAATCATTAACACATTACGTCGTAAAAAGGTTTGTCAAGTTGCACCAATTCCTGGTGAGACTAAAGTTTGGCAATATATCACTTTAATGAAGAAAATCTTCTTGATTGATTGTCCAGGTATTGTGCCGCCATCCCAAAAAGACAGTTCCTCTGATATTTTGTTTAGAGGTGTTGTTAGGGTTGAGCATGTTTCAAGTCCTGAACAGTATATACCCGATTTATTGAAGAAATGTGAAAGAAAACATTTGGAAAGAACTTATGAAGTCAAGGGATGGAAGAAGTTCGAAGAAGATGAGTCATTGTTGGAAGAAGCCACAATCGAGTTTATAGAATTAATTGCAAGAAAGCAAGGTAGATTATTGAAAGGAGGTGAACCAGATGAACATGGAGTTGCCAAACAGGTTTTGAATGATTTTAATAGAGGTAAAATTCCATGGTTTACTCCGCCACCGCAAGATGAAGAAGTTAGAAGTGGTGAAGATAAAAAGGCTGGATTCAAAAGAAAAAGAGCTGAAAGAGAAGAAAAAGCTCTTCAAGAAGAAATGGATCAATACAAGAAATCTAAACTCGATGATAGTAATGATGATGACCAAGCTGATGATAACCAAACAAATGCTGAATGGGAAGGGATTAAAGATTAAAGACTTTATATAATTGCAAATTTACATTCTATTTATATAATATACATTAATGCATTATTCTTTACATGGCTCTCATACAAGGGGTACTAGAAAGGTCTTCCAAAATGAACAACTCCCCCTTTCACTGTAGTTCCAGGAGTTGAAGGAGCTGACGTGTTGTTATTTGGTAGATTATCATTCATATTCAAACCCCAAATCAATCCACTAAATTTTTTGAATAAAGCATAATCAAAGCCAGATTGTCTCAACAACTCTTTAAAGCATTCCATAATCAAGTATGTATGAAGTGTAGAAGTCAAATGTTGGTTGTTTTGATTGCTAGCATTGCTTGTGAAAAATTGGCGAATCACAGGAGAAATAGGTAACAAATGTAACTCTTCTGCCAAATATTCAATAGATGGTTTTGATGCTTTATTCTCATTTGAATTGGATTTCTTTAATAATTGACTTCCAATCAACTTCAAATCCAAGAAATTAGGGAAATATTTATTACAATACCACTGGAAATCTTCTTCATTTATAGGGAGTGGCTCATTCTTTAATAAACTCACCAAATATCCTACATCATATCCAGCATGGAAACTCACCCAATTAACAGAATCATCCAAAAGTAATCCACTTTCAAGCATTAATTCAGCAAAATTGAAATGTGGGATTCCATCACTCATTGCTAACTGAAAATTTATTTGCGAGTTTTGTGATAACATAGTTAAATGTTCTTCGTTAAACATCTCTTTGGTTACATCGTACAAAAAGTTGAATTGCCAAATAACGGTGTTGCTGAAATCATTGTTCTTGTTTATCTTCACTACGCATAAAGACAATTGAATCAAGTTTAAAAGATCAGCGTTCGACCGCAAAGTTTGAAAGTGGTAGTCAGCTTGTGATTTGAAGGAGCCCACTGGTCTTGAAACAATACCCGGAATTTCTTGATGAATAGATATGTACACAGAATTAACTTTGTCGTTAGCAAAAGTTCTCAATAAATTGAACTCATGCTCCAAGTTATGATTCCATACTTCTTTAATAGTAGGAACCTGGTGTGGTTGTTGAGGAAGGTGGGCTTGAAGTTGTTGTAACTGTTGGATAGGATGAACCAGATTGAATTGTTGAGGTTGTTGATTCTGGAGTGGTTGCTGCGTTTGTTGAGGCTGTTGGGGCTGCTGTTGATTTTGATTTTGATATTGCATTTGCTGAATCAGGATCTGCTGAATGTTCAAGTTTTGGTTGTTACTAGAACCTGCCCCATTATTATTTCCACCATTAATGACAGCCAAAATAGGGTTTATATTGGAAGACTGGTTACCTTGAATTTGAGCTTGCTGTTGTTGTTGTTGTTGTTGTTGTTGTTGTTGTTGTTGTTGTAAATGCTGGTTCAAAATCTGTTGGCGCTGTTGTAACTGTTGCTGTTGTGCCAATTGGATTTGTGAGACTTGGGGGGACTGGGTTGTATTGTTCACACCTTGTTGGGGCACTTGGTGCTGTTGCAAGTGCAGAAGATGAGGGACATTCATGGCTCCACAAATTTTGAAATTAACACGAGACTCAGTACTGAATTCTGTATAACTTTTGATACAACACTGGAAACGAGGATTTCAATCTAGCAGGTTAAGGAATTAAAGGCTAACTGATAGATTTTTACTTTTGTTTAAATCAATTGGAGGTTTTGTTGAAAATGTTCGCACTTTTTTTACTACCTTTGTGTAATATGTTGCAGAACAAGTGTGAGGCTTGACTGTAATAAACTCAAGCTTGCAATTATAAAATACAAGTTAGGTTACGAGTACTCAGTGTACTTATACTAACTATACAAGTAACTATATATTCATAGCTGTTCTCTGAAATTTGACACCTCTCGATTTTGAAGAAAGTCGTGGTCTCCAAGTTTCCTTGGCTTGACTGTAGTTTGAACAAGAAATGCAACAGCTAGTATGTTGGATAGTAAGGCTACAACCAAATATATAACCCCTAAAGAGTAGTTGTGTCCTCCAAATATGGAGCTAGTGGTGATAATGATAGATTTCGTTCCATCAAAAATCGATACAGGATAGTTCATCTTCACTTCAATTTCGTAAGTACCAGAACTTAAAGTCTCAGTTCTATTCAACCCATATAATTTGTAGAATGTAGGAAGCCCTGCAGTCCTCATCCAATTCTGAAGAAGTTCCCATTCTTTTAAATCTGGCATATTTGTCTTATTGTATCCTTCGGGAAACATCTTATGCCAGTTTGGTGGTGGAACTATATCCTTAGGATCATATTCAGATTTTTTGTATTTATGGTTGACATCTGATGACCAGGAGATACCCTTTTGTGATAATACATAAGTCTGGTTGTTGTCACTACTTTTAGCGTTAAGGAGAGTCAAATTCGAGAAGGTATCGTTAAAGAAAGAATTGGCAATAAGCCCACAGGGGTAAACAATTTTCCTATCATCTTCCTCACCGACAAAGTCTAATGGACCACATTTATCACTTATATCGCCTGGGGACACGGCAATCCCCTTTAACTGCTCCAAGTCATAACTCTCGACATACTTTCTATGGTTTTGATAGAAGTTCGTCAATTGATAGTAAGAATATATTGGAGGCTTCAAGTCTTTAGGAAGATTGAACTGAATGTGGCATGTGTTGATGTCATCACCAAAGGAGTCTTTAGTACTTTCTACTTTCCATTTGAATCCTAAATCTTTGTTGTGCTTGGTAAAGTGATGGGCCACGAATTTGCTCGGAATGGATTTGTAGGAACCGCTCGCTTCATTAACACAATTGGTATAATCAACAGAAAGGTATTCCACACGGTTGATGGTATAGATTATTCCAATCCCCAAGGGTCCGAATATTCCTGCCAATATGAACAAAAATGGAATCACCGATTTGGGAGTCATGATTGGCTGCCAAGCCTTTAATCTTTGCTGCCTAAAAGCCGTATTTGGAGGTTTACGAGATTTTTTAACCTTAGATTCATTAAAATCAGCGTTATCATTATCGCTTTCGGAGTTATAGTCTCTCCTCCTACGTAAGAAATTCATCAGGCTGTGTAAATCAGAAAAACTGAAAGTTAACGCGCGCGCATAGAATTCTTACATTTGACTGCAAAAAATTGTTACAGTTTGATAGATATGAGAGATTATAATACAATTTTATGTATTTGTTACCTACTAGATTATTGTACCTTCTTTTTTGGAGGTTGTTTCTTTTCATTCTTACGTTTAGGATCATAAGACTTATCCTTTTTGGGGTCTTTTCTGGCATTTTTACTCTCTCTGATCTCCAAAGAAATAGTGATACCATTGACAACAGTCTGTTTAGCAGATAATGCTTTTCTTTGTCCCTCCACATTGACAAAGTCGATTAATGCAATATTGAAGTTTTGTTTGAAAAACTTGATTTCTCCGAAATTCTTGGTTAAATGCTCTTTCAAGTCTTCTTCCTTGATATCTTCACAACCACGAACATAGATTGGGAACCAATCTTCCTTCTTGTACTTGCCGTTTGGTAAGGCTGGGGAAGAAGTGACTGGTGTTGGAGGACTTGTAGATGCCTTTTTAGGAGCAGCTTTTGGACTGCCACTAGCTTTAGTAGTTGGTGATTTATCCTTAGCGGTGGCTGCCAAAGCAGCCCAGGAAATTGGACCTGAAGATTGAGCAGACAGAGACTCCAAATTCTCGTCATTATTAGCAGATTGCTCCACTATCATTTCCTTTTCAATTTCCTTTTCTTCGTTTTCAGCATTTTCAGTCGTTGACTTTTCAACAGTTTCGGGTTTGGTTTCAGATTTTGATTCAGAAACTTCCTTCCGTTCCTTTGAAGCTAATTCGATTGGTTCGACGTCTTTAACTGATTCAATTTCAGGTTCAACCTTAGTCACTTTTTCAACATCTTCCTGTTCGTGTTTTTCTACGATGTCATCATGTTTGAACTCGTAGTCAATATATCTCAAAGCATCGTTGGCAATTTCGAAGTTAGATTCGACGGCACCGGATGTCAATACGAACGTTTGGTTGAATTGGTAGTATGGACTGCCATTTCTGGACCATTCCCCATTAACCACTATCAAAATACTTTTGTCTAAACATACTTGAATATCAGCATTAATAACAATGATCTTATTCTTGACCTTTAAGTTCAGCAAATCAGAGTAGAAAGTCTTGATGGCTTCTGTGCCTGTGGCCAGCTTTACTGTCTTGGATACCGTAGGGATATCACCATGAGTTACAGAAGCTCCAGAGTTGTACAATTTATATAAAGAATCAGGACTTTTGTTGTACAATTCATAGTATGATTCAATGAAGAACCAACCAATAGAGTCTGCTCTTTGTAAGTTCAACTTTGCTTTGGAGTCTATAACGGGCTCTTGTTGAGAAGATCCGTTCTTTTGCTCGTTAGCACCCACGGTTGCAGAGACTGTCATGTAATTTGTGGCAATAATGAAAAAATTTAAGCGAGCGTGCTCTGAAGGATCATCAGGAGACACTTAGAATTTACTAACACGTACATAAACTATTTATGACCATATACAATAAGAGTCTAAAAATTCTGTAATTTTGACCTGTAGTTAAAAATGAGCCAAAGAAAAAAGAGAATCCCAATAGCGGTAGTTTTCGCCAATATTAATTTTCCTTTAAAAGCTCCTCTAAAATCTTATTTTCTTCCTCCACCTTATTTTTTATACTATCAACGGTCTTGATACCCATTCTTCTGAGTACTTCAATGATTTTGTCTCTTGGGA
>JAKTWY010000030.1:117500-142627 GCA_030582335.1 Yamadazyma nakazawae
GATACATTTTAGCATGTGCTGGTAAAGTATTACACTCTAATAAATGCTTACAATAGTTAGGGTACTCATGCAATCTTGACTTAAAGTTGTATAACGCTTGCACCGCAAATTTGAACAAATGAGAATCCTGAGGCTGATTACAAGACTCCCAAATGAAGTTCAAGGCAACGGTCAAAGTGGTTCCCTGAATGATATCCTTTTGCAACAAAGCACCAAATAGCAAAGAAGTTGAAGCTAAAGCAGTCAATGGATATTCTGGAAAAAATCTGTATTCATCCAACAAAGAATGAATCATACAGGCAAAAATATCTTGATCATGTGGCACATCGCTCAGTTTGAACTTTACTAGCATATCGACTATTTCCTGTATTTCCAACTCTTTAATATACATTTTGGAATAATAACCCTTCATCTCTTGTTCTACAGATTCAGGGAAAAGATTGGAAATCTTGTCATTTTCTAAGATAGCCTCGTCATGACCACATCCCCAATTAATCAATCTTGGGTAGGTGGTTAATAATTGGAGTTGTAAATTTTTCAATTTCTCACTATTGATAGAACCTGTATTTTTGGTCAAGATTCCTAACAAGAAGTGAACTGAATCCACCCCCAAAACCTTGGTTTTAACAACCAAAGTAGTGTCTTCGGTTGATTTAACTTCTAAAACTTCTAAAATTGATTGAGCAACAAGAGGGCCTCTTTGGGGGTCGTTACGTAACTGCTCAATCAAAGGTTTAAAGTTGTAACCTAAAACAGAAGAGCAAATTGCCAAATTCAAACCAATGACAAGGTTCATCTTCAAGAAGTGGTCAAGTAATTGAGGAAATAAGTTGAGTTCCAACATTGGTTTAGCAGTTGCCAAGATGGAATCAGTAGTCTTCCGAGCATTGTAGTAATTGAATAAATGATCCAATAATAAAGCTGGTTCTTTCTCATTAAGTTTCTCGAGAACATTCTTCAAGAATCTTGATTCATTGTTGAATAGAGAATCAAACAAAGTGAGGAAGACTTGGTTGATAAATGTATACCCATCATGTGCAAAAGTAGCACAAGCGCATAATAAGTATTCAGGGAAGGTAGGACAATGATGATCAAACATTTTGGATAGTTCACCCTCGATTGATCTTTCATTTCTCTGTGCGTTCCTCTTTGAAGGATCAGTGAGAAGCTCATTCATGACTTTCAATTCGAGACGAGCAACACTTATAAAAGCAACTGGATTCTTTTTACCCATCTGAGCTTCGATTGGAGTTTCAACATCGTCAAAACATCTGCTCAAATACGGGGAGCTGGTTATGTCATAACCACCTTGTTTTGAATCAGTGGAGAGTATAGCATATAATAAAACAGCTTTGAAGTGCCAGTCAATACCCAAAGCCATATCCAACAAGCCAGGTTGGAAATCTATAGCAATAATAAACTGATTAATATTCAATAATGATGGTAAAACGCCATTAGATGAGGACAAGAATTCTTGAGCTTTAGAGAATACTAATAACCAATCGACATTAGAATCTCTCTCTTGTATTTTCTTGAAGCATTCTTTTAATTGTGTACCTTTCGAAGTTGAATCAGGTAAAGAAGATGGAGCTGCTATGGCATTAAATGAGCCTGGTGCAAACTGGGATCCGTTCACGAGGATTTCTGCGACGACCAAGGCTAAAGATTGGGTGATGTCGTTTTGGTCAGCTTTCAACAATAAATGTAATAAATTTGTATCAGTTATCCCAGAACCTGAGGCTGTTTCAGAAACTAAATCTTTGAAAGGTTTATCCATTTTTAAACTTTCCATTAATAAATGAGCTTCGGGTATGTCCAATGGTTCAAGTTTTGAGAATAAGCTAAGTATGTTTTTAGCAGAAGGTTTTCGGGTCAAAAATCTATCAATGAAGGTCTTGTAGTCAAAATTATCGACTATTGTTGTAGGTAAAGCTTTGATGAAATTTGTAAAAGCTTCCTCAGTAGCAGTGTTAAATTCAGGTGAGAATTCGGTAATGAAATATAAAGCTAAGAAAGGTTTGACCTCGTAGACTTTAAAAAATTTTAATATTGGAAGTTTTTCAAATAATTTGCTAAAGCTACCAGAATAATAATCAATCGAGTTTAAACTTTCGATATACTGAAGACTGGAATTAAGAAGTCTTTCTATGCAGGTTAAGTCTTTTGAAGATTCAGATTTTGGTTCTTCGTCTGTGTGGAATGTAGTTACTAAAGTGATTAATTTAATAAGATACTGGCGAGTTACAACTGGAGAGCTATTGTCTAAAATGTAACTAATTTCTTCGAGTTTTGATGAGAAATTCGATTCGTTTGTGGTTGTCACAAGTATAAAGACTTGATTGATAATGGATTTGTCGATTTCTAATGCAATGCCCTTGGGGCTTTCGTTAGGGATTAGACTCACGGTTAAAAATTTACCAACGGTAAAAAGTCAGCCTTATTTGAAGATTGACTGGAATTAATGAAATAAACAAGAGTCACTGGACTACGTGTTCGTTTAATTGTTGTGTGGGTTAAGTCTTTGCTTATTGCAATTGCAGTCTGAGTAATTCTTCGATTAATCTAGACTTTAGTGATCTATATTGTTCAGTATGAAAATTTTGAGGTCGCGGACGTGCGCTGGTTACCCGGTTGAGAAAGACACTTCAGTGTGGTAGGATGGTGGTATTTTTTATGTTGGTGTGTCGACAATTAGTGTGGGTATTTCGGAAGTCACTCTTGAATATTAGATCTTGTTGTGGTTGTTCCAGTACGTGCCTACATAGATTTTGAAATATTCTTGCAACATATGCTAATTGGTTGAAATAGGGTTTATAGAACGACTATCACATTCTAGGAAGATGGCTACGTGTAGAAGGTTTATAGTAACTTGGACTAAGATACCCTGTGAATAATTGAATTTTTGCTCTCTATTTATTTGTTTTTAAGATTTACTACGCAGTTACGTAGGTGCTTCTTTATGTACTGATAATATTTGTAATTGTCTTGTACATGTATATACTGCTCTGATGTACTAGTTACCTGCCAAAAAGACACATATCTCATTCTTCAAATCATCATCCACCCTGTCTACACACTTATTCAAGAGCTCTCTCATAATCTTATTCTGTTTTACCAAATCATTGTTTGGTTTTGAACCATCATTACTTGAAAATGGCAACTTCAAGTAGTCCCCAAATTTCCCTGAATTGCTAGAGTGGCTTGACCCAACCGTCAGCTCAGAGTAAATTGAGTCCAAATCTGTATGTACCTCTTTTCTTGAAAAGATTGAATGGTTCGTAGATAATGAATAGTTTGAAATATTCAATTTTTTTAATGTGTCTATCATAGATGATTGCGTTCTTTTGTGTACTTTCATGGGCCTACTGATTCCTTTGTGTTTGTTCTCGATGAATAAATCTTTGTCGAATCCTAACAACAATTCGCCGAAGAATGCATTAATGTCTTTTAATACTAACCCCCATTTACACTCATAAAGAAGATGTTGATAAACAACCTCTTCATCGCCGTCAACCAATGTCATCAATATTGGTTTATTGCTTAACAAGAGCCCAAGAGATATTTTGAACATTCCAAGTTTCCAGCCTTGGATCAAACAAAAGTCCATGATACGGTTGATGATAGAGAAACCAGGGGTATAGCTCGACATGAAAGATAACCACCATTGATATAAGAATACCTTCATGTCGGAAAATTGAGTCAAATGAGTGTATAGCTCATTGTCAATCTGGGCAAAAATTGTACAGAACTCATTATACCAGTTGTCCAAAGTTGTAGACATCAAATTTTGAGTGAAAATATCATGCAATTCTTCTTCAGATTCCATTATAGTAATTAAAGCATGGAAGGTTAACTGCGGATCCTTGAACTGGTAGTACAAAGTTCCAACTAAAAACAATAAACCCTGACAGTAGCCTAATTCAACATCGTAATTAGCGTACACATTTAAAATAATTTCAAGCTCTTTCGTGTTTGCTTCATCATGGAAGAATGAAATTGAAGGAAATGTCCGGTTCAAATCCTTGCTGATTTGCTCTGAGGTTTCGGAGTTGTATGAGTGTTGAAAATTGGTATACACCAATCTTGAAGTTTCAGGAATTTGGTTATTGTAATTGATCAAAAACAACTTTTTCCAGATAGTAGATCTTAATTGGTATGGCATTCCTTGCTCTAAGATCAAAAACTGGGTATAGTTCGGTAAAGTATTGATTGTTCTGGTTGGATTATTTAAAAATGATTTCCAATAGTTTCTCTCTAAAGAGGAGATGAGCTTCGACTCTTCGATGAATTCCAAACAGCAAGCACTACGTGTGCTCAACGGCTGACTACACTTCTTACAAGCAGTAAATTCATCGAGAGCGTAGTCGTAATCCTCGAAAATCAGATTAATACTGATTTCAACAGTTTCTTCATCTTCCGTGGGGACAATCAAGTTGCATTCTATTTTAACTTCGAGATTTTGAAGTGTAATGGATGTGTCTTTTGGATTACTAGATTGAAGGCTATCTTCGAACTCGAGTAAAGATTCGTGGTTGATCATCTTCCAAGCTGTGAAAGGAGGGATAAACGAGGGATAAAGGAGGGATAACGGAGTGGATAAAGGAGTGGATAAAGGATAAAGGAATGTACAACGGTAGGGTGAAAAGGAATTTGGGAACTTAAGGAATTTGGGAACTTAAGGAAAGGAGTGTTAAATAAGTGGCAAAGGAATGTTCTTAGTTTATAAATGCAAGTAAAGTATAAAGAGAGTCAAGATAAATACGAATGTGAAACTTTAAGGTACAGGAGAAACCGCGTTTAAGGTGCGGTAGTGCGTTTACTGAAAAAAATATTGGAAGATGGTATTTTATTATAAAACAACAATAGGTGATGAGTACGACGAGAGGGAGTACGACATATATATGGGTAAAGACAAGGTCGAAAATGATCCTCTCATTCACTTCTCCAACCCGAAGAACTTATGGTTTCACGTAGACAAAGTTAGCTCTGCCCACATCTACCTCGAGTTGAGTAATGAGGAAAGGCTCAAGTCTTTTAAAGACTTGAGTGTATCTAGTGAATTACTAGACCGAATTGGCCAACTTACGAAAAATAACAGTATAAAAGGAAACAAAATGAGCCTGGTCACAATAATCTACACGCCAGTCCAAAATCTAGTTAGCGATGGGTCTATGGATATAGGAACTGTAAGTTTCAAGAATCCTCAGCAAGTAAAGAGATTCAATGTCGGAAAAAGGGATAACATGATCCTCAACAAGTTAAACAAGACAAAGACGGAGATCTCAACTGACAAGTTTATTGCCAACGAGAAGCTGGCATTGGTAGAATTCGAAAGACAGAAAAGAGAGCACGAAAGAATGATTCAAATTCAAGAGAAGGAATTGGCTAAACAGTACCAGGAAGAGAAACATAGAAATAAGGATCCATACGCAGATTTATTCAACGAGGAACACATGCACAATAATCTAGCACTTCTGGAAAATTATGAAGACGACTTTATGTAAGAAAATTTAGGTCTTGATTCAAAGAATATATTTATTACCATCCATTAGACACTAGTATGTAGAATGTCTTTCTATTGACGTTATCTCTTATCTAATCAAGCTTGAAAGGTAACTTTCCAGCTTCCTTTTGGTCATTCCACTTTTCAACCCAATCAACTGGACAAAGGGATTGGTAAGTCTTGAAGAAGATTTTACATGGTTCAAAATCTTCACCCTTAACGGCAACACATTTTTGATAGTCAACGTAATTTTGGGCACAGTTCTTAGACTGGTTTTGGTTTGGGAATCTTGGGTCGAATTGAGGAGTGTCGAACTTGAAGGTTTCTGCGTCAAAGGCCATTTCTGTTGGTGTTAATGAGGTTGAGATTTTTAACTTACGATATGCGAGCCAATAAAATTTTATTGGTTGGTTTTTTGGTCAGTCCACGCAGAGCTGCAAAAAATAAGGTGATTATAGTCTATATCTTGGTGGTTTGAAAAGTAATTCTGAAGGGATTTAATGGGATAGTGCCTGATCCCTGTTGATTATTTTCATGCTTTCTGTTTGTGGGATACTGTGATAATTATGATGGTGTCCTAAAGTTGAGATGTGTGAAAATTGTGAAAATCACGCATAGAAAGAGACTTAGGAAAATATACAACCATACAAGCAAATCTGTAATCAACCAACATTGAGCATACTTATAACTTTAGTACACATACACTAACACAATTTCTTGTAGTCGCAACCAACTTTGAATAGTTACACACTATTTATTACCTAATACCTAATACCTAATTCCGTTATAAAGTTTGTTGGTCAAAAGAAATATTTGGCCAATTTCCATATTCTGGCTCCGTCAAGAGTTCTCCATTGAAAGGATCACTTTCCATGATGCATACTTCAAATGCATCGTTCGTTGGGGAGTCGTTGTACAAAATATTGAATACATCATTCACGTCGCCAAGCGCACCATAATCTTCTTTGGCATCTTCTGTTTTGGCATTCTCTGCTTCGTTAACTTCGGGCTCTTTTTGCTTCTCATCGATGCCTTTGGATAAGATGTCAAGTATACTAATCAAATTATCCGTTAGGTAATTGAAGGGTTTTAATTTGGTGAGGGTGTCCACTGTTAAGTTGATGTAGTATTTAAATTTTTCCACTTCTTCATCTGTATATAGATGCTTTAAGTTGTAAAGAATAAGAAGAGGCACTAAAGATGCCTGGTAGATAAAGTAGATAGCATACCATGCAGAGAAGTAACACATCTCTCTTTCTGAAACAAACTTATTAATGGAGAAAATAGACTCAAGCGAGGCACTGGTTGACACGGCTAAACAATTACTAAGTAGTTTTATCTCTTTAGAGTATTTCTTTGGGAATTTTAAAAAGTTAGTGATTTGCCAAGTGCAGTTTCTAAACATCAAAATTTGAATATTCTTTGATCTCCAATAAACCTTCAGTCTTCTGAAATGAAGCCAATCTGGTATTGGTCCTGGGTAGTCTTCTTTGAAATAAGGGGGCATATCACTTAGTAAATCATTTATCTCTTTGTTAAATTCTAAAGATTCAGATACCTTCTGTATGAATGTTTTATTCAAGTCTGACATGACATCCTGAGCACAGGTTATAATTTTCAATAGTCTCTGTTCCATCACAAACCCTTCGATAAAATTAGGATAGATTTTTGAACTTTCAGTATATTCATCAGAGCTGAGATTGTCGAAATCGTACGAGGGAAATTCGATATTAATCGTGTGTAAACGGGGGGCTAGGGATGGTCTTCCCAATGTCAAGGCAAATCCTACGTCAAGAACGTATAAACCCCAAAAAATTCTTCTTCTCCTCTCTAAAGTAACAAACGCTTTCTTATCCATTTTCCCTTTTGGTACTTTAATTTCACGGTGCAATCCAAATGAAGTAGCAATACGGAAACTAATTCCATGATAGTTCCATGCCGTGTTGGGTTTATTTCGTTTCTGGCAATAGAATGCGAGCAAGATTATGGATTCAAGGATACAAAAGCTATTGTGCTCTAAAAAGTTCAACTCCTTCAAAATCTTCTTGATTCTTTGGTAGTAAATTAAATCAATGATGGATCGATCTCCGTACTTATTGAAAGCACCAATAGCCAATACTGTATATATCAAAAGAGTGGCGGATCCTTTTTGCTCAGTGTTCTTGAGGGGCATGGTGTTATAATCTTTAATGAACCAATTCTTCTCAAGAAGAGGATATGCTGTGTGCAAAGTATTGAAGTAAGACTCAATAAGCACAAAATGGAAGTCAGGATTGTCCAAAAATGACTCACCGTACTCGTGCTTCACGATCTCTAGATTCAAGCTATAGTCAGGAGGAGTTGTGATTGGTTTGTAGTTCTCCAATAGCTTCTTTTTCGCAGTTGGATCAATCTTTTGGAGGAATCTTAAAACTCCACTAGTAGACGCTAGGCCATAATACATGGGAGTTTTGCTGGACTTACCTTCGATGGTCAATGCACTCATTCCATCAGCGATTTCTTGCAGGCTTAAATCTGGATCTTCCAAGTTTGTTTCTGTAAAGACCATATCATCAATATCGTCAACCTCATCAAAAAGATATTCATCTTCTACAACATTTACAGTTGACTGGTTAGTCAGAGTTTCAAACCCTAATCCAGATCGTTCATTCTCATTCTTATTGCTTGCCAATTGTTGGATGAGTTCTTCCTGATCCGCCTTATTAGGAAGAAAGTGTGACAACGCTCTCTCTACATTACTAAGCCTTTGCTGAAGGTCTTGAAATTTGGCTTTGGTAAGAGCCACTCGTCTATTTTGTGGTGAATATAAACACTCCTTCTTGAACCGGATACATTTGTCACATCTAGGAGTTTCTTTCAGGCACTTAAGCTTCCGTCTTCTACAGAAGTCGCAAGCTACTGATTGAAGGCTACTCATTTATTAGAAAATATTTTTCGCAACTCGAACGGAAAAGATGCCGCAATAGGTACAAGATGATTGTTTCGGACTATTTTGAATGCAGGGAATTTTAGATTCATATAGACCGCAACCGCAGTTTGGTGGTGTGGGTGGTTTTCTTTTGTTTATCAATTAACATATTTCTCCAAGTAGTGTCATATTTTGTGTAGAAGTCAGAGGGAAAACCTAAGTTGCATATTCAAATTTCAACAGCGGGAATTGATTATTATCGCCATCTAGTAGGCTTCTGTAAAGTCATAGAGGAAAGGGGTTCATGACCTTATCCCCTATTCAAACATTCTACTGTGAACACGGTCATTTCTACTACCGAGAATACTTCCTTGGTTAATCTTGGTCGCTCAGATTATCTCTTCGGAAATTTGACTTGTGGGGTAAACGCAGCGAGAATTTGGGGTACACGCGGAAACTCAAGCAGGATGTAGCCCCACATTCTGTAGCCAATTGCAAGTCTCTCAGCCCCTCCTTTGGCTTCTCGGGTAATATCCCAAGTTCACCGAAGAGTTAGTATTGTTTCGGAGTAAGGCAAATGCTTGATATCTCCGTCCCGACTCTCGATTTTGAACTCCACGTTTTCATGGTAAGATCCCTCTTTTTCAGTTGCCTTCGATACAAGGCATGTTTTCTTAATCATGAACATATCTACGGAGCGCACCAAGAAGCTGAATAAAATCCACCTGTCCAATACATAGTGTCAGCTAATTCCGATCCAGGAAATAAATAGCGGCAAAAATTAACTCCGAACCCAAAGAGGCAACTTCTCCTTTTTGATTTTTACACAGCTAAAGCTCACTATTTAAACTGCTGATCTTCCCCAGTATTTACCACTTGAATACGATTCACTGAGTAAACATGGCTGATATCGACATTGAAAAGACTCTTGGACAACTCAGCACCCAAGAAAAGATTGGATTGATAGCTGGAATTGACTTCTGGCACACTTATAAGCTTGAGAGATTAGATATTCCAAGTTTAAGATTCTCTGATGGTCCAAATGGTGTTAGAGGTACCAAATTCTTCAATGGTGTTCCTGCTGCTTGCTTTCCTTGTGGTACTGGTTTGGCATCTACATTCAACAAAGATCTCCTCGTCAATGCTGGTAAATTGATGGGTGTTGAAGCCAAACACAAGGGTGCTCATGTTATCTTGGGCCCTACTACTAATATGCAAAGAGGTCCATTAGGTGGTAGAGGGTTCGAATCATTTTCTGAAGATCCATATTTGGCTGGTATTGCTTCTGCTTCTATCATCAATGGTATTCAGGACGAAGATATTGCTGCTACAATCAAGCATTTTGTTTGTAACGATTTAGAACACGAAAGACAAGCTTCTGACTCAATTGTTACTGAGAGAGCTTTGAGAGAAATCTACTTGGAACCATTCAGGTTAGCTGTCAAATACTCTAACCCAGTTTGTTTCATGACAGCTTACAATAAGGTCAATGGTACACATGTTTCCCAAAGTAAGAAACTTTTGAAAGATGTTTTACAAGATGAGTGGAAATGGAATGGTACTATCATGTCTGACTGGTTTGGCACTTATACTAGCAACGATGCTATCGTGAATGGATTGGACATTGAAATGCCAGGTCCAACTGTCCATAGAGAAGAAAAGGCTGTCAAGCATATGATTGACTCTAGAGAAGTAAACATCCAAGATCTCGATGACAGAGCTAGAAACGTTTTGAAGCTAGTCAAGTTTGCTGCTAAGAGTGGTATAAAGGAGAACGCACCAGAAGACACTGAAAACAACACCAAGGAAACTTCTGCCTTATTGAGAAAGATTGCCTCCGAAGCTGTTGTTCTATTGAAAAACGAAGACAATATCTTACCATTAAAGAAGGATGAAAAGGTGGCTGTCATCGGTCCAAACGCTAAATATGCAGCCTATTGTGGTGGTGGCTCTGCTGCTTTGAGACCATATTACACTACTACTGCTTTTGACTCTATTTCCGAGAAGTTGTCCAATCCTCCAGTATATACCGTTGGTGCTTACGCTCATAAATCCTTACCAACTTTGGCTAGTCAACTTAAGAACAACAGTACTGGTAAGACTGGTTATAATATGAAGTTCTTCAAGCATCCAGGTGATCATAAGGGTGACAGAGATCAATTTGATGAATTGAACATTGACACCTCCTTTATTTTCTTGGCTGATTACAAGACCGAGAAGATTGACTCCAATTTGTATTATGTTGATATCGAAGGGGAGTTCCTCGCTGATGATACTGCTGAGTATGAATTTGGTTTGACTGTTCAAGGTACTGCCTTGTTGTATGTTGACGGTAAATTGGTTGTTGACAACAAGACTCATCAAGAAAAGGGTACTGCTTTCTTCAACATGGGTTCAACTCAAAAGACGGGCTCAATTAAGTTAGAAAAGGGTAAAACCTACACCGTGAAGGTTGAATTTGGCTCCGCTCCAACTTTCACTGCTAAAACTAATGATCAAGTTGACTTCGGTGGTGGTGGTGGATTGTTCTTCGGTTGTGCCAAGATAATTGATGAAGAGAAAGAGATAGCTCACGCCGTTGAATTAGCCAAATCTGTTGACAAAGTTGTTTTATCCATTGGCTTAAACCAGGAATGGGAATCTGAAGGTTACGACAGAGACAATATGGAGTTGCCTTTGAGAACCAACGATTTAATCAAAGCAGTTTTGAAGGCTAACCAGAACACTGTTATCGTAAACCAATCCGGTACTCCAGTTGAAATGCCATGGTTAAAGGATGCTAAGGCTTTAGTCCAAGCTTGGTATGGTGGACAGGAAGCTGGTAATGCTATTGCCGACGTATTATTCGGTGACTTCAATCCAAATGGTAAATTATCTTTATCTTTCCCATTAAAGAATGTCGATAATCCGGCTTACCTTAACTTCAAGAGCGAAAGAGGAAGAGTCTTATATGGTGAAGATATTTTCATCGGTTATAGATATTATGAAAAGATGCAAAAACAAGTTGCTTTCCCATTTGGTTATGGTTTATCTTACACCACCTATGAGTACTCCAATTTGAAGGTCTCTGTAGATGAAGAAAAAGATTCTTTGAATGCCTCCGTTAATGTGAAGAATACTGGGTCTCTTGATGGTGAGGAAGTTGTTCAATTGTATGTCAGCCAAAAAGATCCACGCACGATCAAGCCAATTAAGGAGTTGAAAGCTTTTGAAAAGGTCTCGATCAAGGCGGGTCAAACTGTTACTGTTAAATTTGACTTATCCTTAAAAGATTCTGCCTCTTGGTTCGACGAATACTACGATAAATGGATTTTAGAATCAGGCAATTTCGAAGTTCAAGTTGGTAAATCGAGTGACGATATCGAATTAATTGAAAAGTTCGAAGTCAAATCTCAAAAGTTATGGTTAGGCCTCTAGATAATATACGTAGTCTAATGAATTTGAGTAGTCGAGGAAATTAGAAATAGATAAATACTAAATGCCGGACTTTGTCTGCTAGTTTAACCAACCTTAGCCAAAATCTCTTAATCTTTCTTTGGGACTTAGATTGACAATACTATAGAGCAAAAAGAAAAAAGATAGTGAATGGGGCGAGATTCGAACTCGCGCGGCTTTACGCCAACAGGACTTGAATCTGCCGCCTTAACCACTCGGCCACCCATCCAATTCTTGTTTCACTTAATGCCGTGATTGTCCAAGTAGATCATATAGTACTGTTTGACTTCAAACTATAACCTTAGAGTAAGCGTTGTCAATTTTTGAAGAACTTCCAGTATTTAAAAACTGCAATTTGTGTGCAAAAAGCTCTTAAATACTGAAACTAGAGGTTCTTTCCGAGGTAGTCACTGAGTAATGGATTTGACTCATTTGAAAAGCTACGCAAACTATTCTGGTGTTGTAACTGGTAAATATAGGCTTTCGTTTTGCAACTTGGTACGAGATCTTAATCAGGGCTGCAATTAAATTTGAATTTACGAACTTTTCGCATTTATAAAAGGGCTTATTTTCCCCTTACCTAAAAAAATATTTATATATGGAGCAACTATACTATTTACCACCAGAAGTGGTGGTCAGAGTTTTTGAGTATTGTCCTCAGCACATTGTATATTTACTTCTTAAATCCAAAATCTACTCCAAAATTGCACATTCAATCTATTATAAAGGTGTGGTCCTTTCCACTGACCTAAATCGTCCGTTACTAGAATCATCAATTTTGAATAATTACACCGACTTTGCTGATCCATCATATCGACTAACTAAACATCTCCCAGCTGTTCCCTTTTCAGATGGAAGAGAGTTATTAATATTTTTCAAAACGACCCCTCTATACGTTCCTAATACACTCATAGTTTATCAAATGAGTGATTTGATATACTTGAATGATATTCGACCCGGTTTTCTCAAGCGTTTTTCTCGTATAATATTTATAGAAGGCGTTGATCTGTTCAAGAAAATGCCATTCTTAGAAAGTTTGAACTTCTTCTCTTTCAGCGGAGAAGATGCTCGGTATATTCCTGATAAACTCGACACATTAGCTCTCAGTCGCGGGAAATACATCCACTGCCCGCTGGTTACTCAACTTTGTCTTGTAGATGTACCTTTTGATAGTCGTATGTTCAAAGAGTTGAAAAACCTCAAGACTTTGCTCTTAATAGGTTGTCAATCTCGTGTTGTTTTAGATTTGCCCAATTTGAAATATTTGACTTTGGGAGAATTTCCATCAGCTGACTTGTCTGGCCTCCATAATTTGGAAGCGCTTAGCATACGCTCATTGCTGCTTAATTTGGAAATAGGGTTCGACTCGAAAAGTGAACTCATACTCCCTAAAGTACTTCTCCATTTGGGTTTCGAATTCATACCAGCTTGGAAATCTTTAGAAAATTTGAAACATTTGGATAGGTTGCAGACTTTGAGTATAGATTTCTCAGATGAATGTTCCGACGATGTGACCATTGGGGTTCCGTCAAATCTTTTATCTTTACAGGTAACAGGTCCAAAACGCTTGCTGTGGTCATGTGGCAAGTCTTTACCTCGAGGTCTTATTTGCCTAACTTTGTCCGGCTTCGAGGATTTGGGTGAAATAATATATCCTGACTCTTTGATTTCATTGCATTTACATGAGTCAGAGCTACTGGAAAAAGACTTGAATGGTTTAGGTAAGCTTAAGAACATACGAGATTTTTCTGTAGATAATAGATTCTCAGAAAAATTGGTTGTACCACCCAATACCGAGATACTAAAACTAATTGATTATCATGGGATAGATATTTCTTATTTAAACCGACTCAAAGTGTTAACAGTCGAAAAGCTTTATGACAAAGAGTTTTTCACTTCTAGTGGAAGCATCGAAAGTGAACATATAAGCCTGCTGGTTACTGATTTAATGGTGCTGCAGTACGACTATACAACAATCAAAGGCTTAGATAAACTAAAATGCTTGTTGGTAACTGCAGGAACAGGGACAGAGACTTTTTTTCATGACTTTCACGCAATTGAATGCATGATCTTGAAAACACTGGATGGAATCCCTTTCTCAAATAAAGTTTTTCCATCAACGTTAACATGCCTCTTGCTCTCAGGTTGTGACATAAAAAGCAAATTGAAACTTCCTAATTCTTTAAAGTTCTTGGAATTAAACGCCTCTTACTTGGCTGAGGTACCTAAACTCAACGAAGGATTAGAAGTCTACCTCATCAGTTCTTTATCAATCGATGGGAAAAAATTATTCAAAAATATGCCTAAAAGCATTCAAACTGTTTCTATTAGGAGTTGTACTTTGGGTAAATTAGAAGCTAATTTTGAGAAAACCTTGCTAGAAACCTTTATAATGGAGGATGTACAGTTCACCACCAGGCATATCAAGTTCCCGAAAAGTCTCATAAGATTTAGGTATCTTGGATACGATAATGACCTGGTGAAACACAATGTTCTTGAATGGGCAGATATTTCAAAGTGTGGAAGACTATGTGAGTTTTCTGCTCCAAATATCGAGTTTGAGAATCCAAAGAATGTTAAAAGATTTCAAAAACTTATGAGCGATGTGAAAGACATAATCAGAACCTTTGAAAAGTTGTAGTTGTAATTGTAATTGTAACTACTTAGATAATCATGTTGCGTTCTGTATTGTTCAATCTTAAGACACTATGCTGGGGAGCGGGGACTACATTTATATTTCAAAGCCAAATACACAATTTAGTACATTGGCTGTACCTTTCCAAACTCTATAATGCAACTGTGCAGCTTTGCCTGAAATCTCTTCATCGTCTCACACATTGTCCCGAATACGCTGAGCAGCGCGAAAATTGGCTGCAAAAATATCTCACCACACTACTCGGGGCATTCTTTTCTTGTCTTTTTTATGGTTAGAGGCTGTTTGTAGTTAAATAGACTCTGTAAGAGAGTAAAATGTCTTTTTTTTTTGTAATTCAAAAGCATTTTCTTTAGGAGTTTATGATTTTAGTTATATCGTTGTTATTTGTCAGTTTCACCAAAACAGATATTTTTAGATTTTATTACTTGCGTGAAATTAGCAAGTTCGAATGACGAACTACAAGTCAGGAAATGGACAAAAAGGGTGCTGATGGAATGAGTATGACTTTCGATTACAATTACATTCCAATAAAAACCAACTCACGGCTCGGTAGTGTAAACAAAAAAAAAAAAGACAGCCCAAGACAAGAAAACAGCAAGCGGTCTACACTTATCTAATATCCTACATGTTTATCTTCTTAATAGTTTACTAAGAGCTAAGGATGAAATCGGATGAAATCTTTGTCTGATGTCTCAAGTTAGACTCTATAGTCAAGCTCTGCAAGTGCAGACCTCACTATAGTGCATCAGTTTGTACTGCTAGATACACTCTCATTCTGCCCAATTAGATTTAGCTACTATTTGTTTTTTTTTAAAGCCACGGCTGTCTTTAAGCCTGCAGATCTCACTTGTACCTTAGGCAAGTATACTTCGACTGTAAATGAGATGGTGAAGAAGGTACCTTTCCGGTTACAAAACCTTTCAAATCATAGTAGGAATTGGCATTCTATATAATAATGTTGTACTCAACGATGAGATCATCAGTAGCGTTCCGAGCACGAACTCATGCTACTCCTTAGATGATCGTAATACGTTAAAATTGACAACAGACAGATCAAAGTGTGGAAATCCAAAAATTCGCCATACCTGGAGGCTATAACAAAATCAGTGTGAAAATCAATCGGGGACTGACTGGCTCATGGCTAGTATACTATTGGCGGATTCTAACTTTATCGAATGGAAATAGGATTATTTCATGCACTACCAAAGGATCGGCCAACTAAGACTCAAAATCATATGTAGTGAAGTGGTACTGAGTACTACCCGGTGATCTGTGTTTTTTTTTGGGGCTGCGACTAGGAAAAAATTACTTGATTTGGATCCAAAAGGGACACTTTGAAACTATAAATTACCACATTCCAGGGAGAGAGCCGCGTTCAGGGATAGATCGTCGGGTAACACGTAGCATAGATCAACGAGATGATTAATTATATAAAGACTAAGCTTGCTGCTTGATCTGACCAGTTTGACGAGAAGTTTAAAAAACAACTATTGATCAAGTGACTCAGAATAATAACTAATTACCAAATGACCATATTAATTGGTAACATATGATTTATTCAGAGGATCCATTCATTATCCGAATTTTGGGAAGATTGCTAGAGACGATACCGTTGTTCGGTAGTTTCCACGAGTGACTAGGAGGTTAAAAAAATTACTTCCGAACTCGCCTCGAAAGACAAACAAGAGAAATACCTCTCAATTATGTCGACCACAAACAGTGGTGAGGATGCTATCCTTGAATGGAAGTATTTAGCTCCTTCCACATGCGTTAGTACAAGCGACAATTTTTCGGTGGATTATCCGAAAATAAATGATATGCGTAAACTATCGGTTTTCCTTAATGAAGCCGGCGGGAATCGAGAATACCAATAAACTTTGCAACGTCTAAATAGAAATGCAGAAAGCTATTCAGTGTATGCTTGAACCTTTTTTCTTACACCAGTTGCTGAAAGCGAAGGAGATGTGATCCAAAGGAACACTAAGTTCTTCTACAATTCTTCGAGTGCTGGTAAAGCATTTTAGGTCTTACTCCGCCTGAATCAAGGAATTTATTCCTTCTTTACTAACTGTATCAGTTCTGGCTGAATTATTAACGAATTATTTCCAACATGAAACTAGATGAACTATCTGTAGTTCACTGAATGCCTTAAAGTTGAGTTTATTCTAACAATGGTCCTTAAGGAACAACATTTAGAAGGCTTGACTAGTTTAAGAGGAAGATTTAGAGGAGAAGAGAACAAATGGATCAGGATGCTCTGGTTCTCATTGTTTCGATGTCGGCACAATGTGTTCCTTTATTCGTAAATTTTAGTCAGGTTAAGGAAATGCATAACCTAGTGGCAATAGTTAACACATTTGATTTCTGAATGAAAGCTACCTCCATGCTTTTTTATGTGAAAACATCCCTTAAGAGCATAAAAAGTGATAAGCAGTTTAACCAGAGATTTTTATGTAGCTTTACTAAAGTGGTCAATTAATTGGGTGCAAAAAACGTTTTTACGGAATTGAAAAAAAAAACCAAAAAAAACCGAAGAATGCCTTGTTAATCGACTGCAAAAACTTGCTTCACTATGTTAGGTGAGTGATCTATGGTAAGAGTAGTTTTATTTTGTGATAAGGAGGGGTAGGTTGCACCCTTTTCGCGGATTTGGAACATTTCCGGGGTAGACCAATATTTCCGGGGATGCGAACCCATTTACGAGGACCCTAACCATATCCGAGGGCTACCACATCGTGTCCGCGCCAACTCTTATGGGGGATTGTACACGAAATCCGAGGGCTAACCCTACCACTTAACAAAGTTTCTTAAGGGACCCAAAGGGTCAGTTCCGAGGGCTACCACACCACACCTTTTCTCCTCAAATAACCAGAAATAACTTTTTCAACTCAAGGGATGGAAGGTGCTTTATACTCAACTAGGTTCGACATTGACCGGAAGCCAGCACCAAAGAAAGATATCTGGTCAGACTCATGGGTAGCTAGTAGTTCAGAGAACGAATTTTGCAAAACTACCCCAGTGGTTGGATTTTTAGACCACTTTAGCGGTCGTGATGTAAGGGACCCCCGTCAGTCAAAAAGGCAGTTGAATGGATTCATCTTATTCAGAGGATTAATTTCAAGAGTGTTTAGGTATGGAACGTTAGGAAATGATATGGCTTCATTATCCAAAATTGTCGGAAAGGTATGTATTTTATTCGACCGACTATAGCTCAATTTACTAATTAACAGTGCTGGAGAGTATTACCCAAAAATACAAAGCTTTATTATGATTATCTAGCTAGGTCAAACAATTTACCAAATGAAACCAATACCAAACTTGTCCCCAAGAGCTATCAAGAGCAATTCAGAAGCTCAACACATCATCAGAAGGTACAGAAGTTCCAGAAGTTTAAATTCAGATTACACACATCCCCGAAATTTCCAAGAGTAAGAGAAAGAAACCAGTGCACATACAAGAAGAATGTAACCAATTTTATAGGCATTCAGACAGAGGATGTGTTTTTGAAGCCAGTTAGTTAATGATTTTTTATACCCCCAATGTACGTTAAGTTATCTCTCTTTTTGATTATATAATGATTCTGTTACAATTATCGTACAAAGCTCAATGTGTTAAATTTATTCAGCTGCGAGCTATATTCACTTATTTATGGAAAGCATTATCGCTTCTTTAAAGGGCCTACAAGGTGTGATGAACCTGTTGGAACATGACTCCAGCAATTCCCCTGAAATAGCTAATGCAAATTTGAATAATCACGATACATTGTTAAACCCTGAAAATTTTAAACAAAGGGCACTTGAGGTATGTGTGCTAATCATACAGGCAAATAGAAAATACTAACAAATGGAGCTTTTGAGGATGTACCCTGAAAGCCTAACTGAATTGGAAGAATCTTTATTGAATAAGTTCGAGATTATCAAGAATTCGGGCATTGCAACAAAAGGAACATCTTTTAGGCGTGTAGTGATTCCCGAAGAAGTCAAGATCTTACTTGATCGAATTTTTGAAACAAAGCCTAAGCCAAACAAAGAGGAAATGCTTTTGATAACGGAAAAAACAGGCATGAACTTACGAGTAATTCAGACTTGGGTATGTACTTTTCACTTTTGGGAGACAACGTGTTACTAACCTCACAAACAGTTCTATAATAAGAGGCAGAGAAGCAAGACTTCCATCAATCAAGAAGAAGAAAAAAATATTTAGATCAGGGTGTGTAATTGTTAGAATTGACTACATTTATGTCTATATTGTTACAGTATTTCCTATATCTTGTCACAGTCCTGGGTGTTGGGGTCTACTGAGCCCACCACATGGATTCACTTTTAACTCAAAATAAACTGCTCTGAAGTACGTTTATGGAAATCTCAACCACCAAATAGTCAATCAGTTCGTTAAAAAAAAATTGCAACTAAATAAAACAATAAATAGTTCTTCGGGAAATGTACCCATTCATGAAATCTCGAAGCTTGGAAGTGTCAGCAATGTAGCTTATAAATTTCGTTCGGAGATGATTCTAATCTGTAAATTTACCTTCAAAAATGTTGCGGGTTAAGTAGGATTTAACATTTTCTCACGTAATCTGAAAGTATGTGGTTTGGAGCCAAGAATAATCATATAGGCTGCAACAGGTTTATAAAAACTATATAAACCACAGAAATACTCCTTCAATTCTTTACTGAATTACAACAGTTAAACAATTAACAAAACCCAATAACAATTTATTAAAAATGTCAACTTATTTTATCTTCGGTGCTTCTAAAGGTATTGGTTTGGAATATGCTAACCAACTTTCATCAAACGAAAAGAACTTGGTTATCGTTACCGTCAGAAATGAAACTAGACGTGCTGAATTGGATGCTCTCAAGAGAGACAACGTCAAAGTTCTTTATATCGAAGCTACTGCCAAGTATGCTGAATTTGAAAAATCTTTTAAAGAGCTTGAAACTTTAGCTCCAAATGGTGTTGATGTCTTCATCTATAATGCTGGTATTATTGGTAACACTAGTTTCTTCCTTCCATCTATCAAGTACGATGCTGACAAGTATGACGAAATTTTGTCTACTAATGTTGGTGGCCCGGCTAAGGCTTACAAGGCTGCTTACCCTTTCATCTTTAAAGGTGAAGGTAAAAAGAAGATCGTCTTTGTGAGTAGTGCCGGTGGAATTATCGGAACTGATTTCTACTCTCATGCTTATGGTGCTTCTAAGGCTGGTTTGAACTACGTTGGTTCTCAAATTGCTGTTGAAAACAGTGTTTCTAAAGACCAATTAGTCAAGAACTCTGTCACTATCTTGTTACACCCTGGTCTAGTGAGTACTGACATTGGTAATCCTTTCGCCAACGAAGTTCCATTGGAATTCTTCAAGGATGCTCAAACTTCTGTCTCCAATTCTTTAAAGGTCATCGATGGATTGAAAGTTGAGGACTCCGGAAAATTCTTTGATGATGAAGGTAAGGAACTTGCTTTTGTTGAGGAAAAGGACAAAAAGAATAAGGATTTTGCTCTTCTTAGAGAAAAAATCCAGGCTCAAACTTAATAGAAGCTTGGGATTATTCAAATGGTCCTTTATCAAAGCTAGGGATTGGTAACTATTAAATAGGAATATATGCGATTGTAAAAGAAAGTCTTGTAAGAACTAGTTGCCTTAAAGGTAAAGGAAATATGTGACAATGGATATCAGATGACGTACTCAAACCAGCTAAAACCAGCTAGTTCGAGTAGGTTCTGTTCATTACATATCGGAACGCAGGCGCAGACAGTGATACTATTGCTTTGGTTAAAATGGTCAAGACTGTTATTGATGTCACAGACGACGCTTTGGAGAATGAGAGAGGCAAATTTTAGGCAAAACTTTTCGTAGTACATCAAGAAATGATAGGTAAGTTCATTTTGGCAGGGTTTTCGGAAACTGCTGTAAAAGGACTGGCTCAAACAAAACAAAATCCAGCAAAGTTCGGAAGGAGATCAAAAATAACGCCACCACGGAATATGATACACAGCTGATGTCCAATGGAGGCTAGTATGTTTGACGTTCTTATGAAGTGACTAGATCTCCTAATTTGGAACCTCAAAGTTGTTTAGACCTGTGGAGGGGTTTCATCTTAAAAATATAGTTTTCGATTACATCAACCTGAAATAAATCTATCTACACATCAGTCACAAATGTGAGTGAATTAGCTAACATCCATTCTTCTCATTTCTATCTAGGGCCTTTCGACTATTCGACCTTATCTTAAATTCATGCCAAGCTTACCAAGGAAGCTTTCATCGATAAATCGTACCACCTAGCGGTACTTTCAAATAGTAGCTGGGTAAAAAAAACTTGCAATGAATTTTCATTTGCCATAAAATTTGAAAACTCTTCACATTTCAGTATTACAGCATCCTTATAGAGCAAGTTTGAAAGTTATCGGTTCCGGCAGATCAGCCTGATTACTTTGTAAATCAACCGATTCTTGCGTATTCTCGATTTCTACCACACAATCAATGTAATATGCAAGTGCTCTACTAATAGTACCATGTCCTAGACCTAAGTTCAACAAACTATCGGGCTTTTTCAAACAAGGTAATGCATAAGAAATTGACTCATTAACATTACTCCAAGAATGCGAATCGGAAACCAGTCTATCAACGGGAACATCAGTTAGGTTCTGTTTATTTGTCAAAAAGCAAAGCCGCTCGTGTTATAGGAACCTCACTTTAAGAACTAATCCCTTAAAATACTCAATTGGGCAAGCTCGCGAGATAAATTTGACTCTGTTGAGTAATGGCCTGGCCAGCCTCGGAATTATGGATGTCCAAGACGTAACCTTGTTTTGAAAGGTGCGTGTGAGCGGACAACCACCATAACAAAACCCAAAAAGGGCTTGCCCATAAATCATGTCGTTTTACCATTGGGTCGATATATATCGATGGATCGTAAATTTTAACTACTAAATCCCCATCGCTGTCAACCTTATCCACAATTACGTCCCAAATGTAGCGTACTTTAACCTTTTTAACCACTGAGACATTGTCTTTTGAGAACTGTAATTGTACAGCTCCCGAGGAGTAACCAAATTTGACATTTGGACCATCTTTATCACTACTCGGGGGAGTGTTGAGCTTCTTGTCACTTGTGTAACCATCAGGGTTTTGTACTATCTTACAAGGAAGTACAGAGTAAAATTCTTTGCTACCATGGCTTTCGTTGTCAATTTTAGCTTTTTGAAGAAAGTAAACCAATTCTTCAAGAAAGGTAGGGCAGCTACTGTTGATGTTCAAAATCTTAGTTCTGAAGGAAATGCAAGGTCCAGAGCATCCGAAATTTAAAGGCCCCCAAGACGCGAGTGGTAAGGGTCTGGTTAAGAGCTTCTCCCGAATGATCGAGGATCTGAGCAGTTAATTCAAGGAAGAAGAGCAGGTAAGATTCTTTGGAGACTTTAGTGGTGGCGAATATAGAGGGGGTAACCAAGGAGGAGTTTTCAGGTGACTCACACGCCGAGTAATCGGAAAAGCGGTCATGTAAATCGTGGTCAGGCCGATTGTGTGGGAAATAGCGAGCTCCTGGTTGGCTTTCAGGGAGGTCGAGTTCTAAGTCTAGGGTGGATAAGAAGATTTTTAAGCTCGATCATACCTTTATGAATAAATTGAAAGCTATAGCACTGACATTTTTAACAACATATGCTACTTCGTGCGCTACGTTTTATACTTTTCGCTACATTATTGAACCACGTTACTGGCCTCAGTCTGATGCTGATCGAAACGAGCCCAGAACATCTATCATGAAATAGCGTCGATGCACCAACTTCGCTCCGGCATCCCAAGGCCTTAGAATACTTTTGTGCAACTCTAGTGTTCATTGCTGGCAACACGACGAGTTAATCTTATATGAACTTATTGTTTTTTTAGTCAGTTTAGTCTCTGGTCAGTTTATTCTTACAATATAGATTTTGCTTTTACAGTTTAGTTCATTCCTTTCACACCACCCCCGGAAATCAAGTGATTGAATTTGGGCCAGTTGTACACTACAGTATCCAAGTACTTTTATGTCTTGGTTGCAAAAATGTCGTAGAATGCGGCTGAGTCTCAAAAAGTTAATTTGAGAAGCAAATTTCTATTGCCTGTCATCTATCACTGTTAAAAACCACACAATATACCTGGTAAGAGCGACCAAAAAAGTGACACAAACTTCAATGGCTTCAGAAAAACTCTTGCTTGTCGAACCCAGCGGCACTGGAATAATATTCCAATGTATAGTTACCAGGAAATATATCTCTAGTTCAAATATGTGCATTCCTCGGGCTCAAGATAGGCAGTTACAGTTGGATATAGTATCAAGAGCTGTAAGTATGGCACTCATTCCGTTTGGTTTTAGGAAAGCTAGGCCAATTCCAAAAGTAGTTTAACCATTCCATGGGAGTAAAATACTTGTAAAATTGTACTTTTCCCAATAGTCTGTAATGATATAAGTGGGCGGAAAGAACAGATCCCAGGAAATAATCAGTTGCATTCAGCGGGTAGTTGCTTAGATATTCTGGAGTTTCCGGGCAATTTTGTCGTATTATGTCACTTTCTTCGCTTACATCGTAGAGACCGTAAGTCCAATGGACTCGGTATTTAGTGCAGTTCCATAATAATTGTTCTACACTCCCGTATTCAATTGACTTGTCATCGATTCTTGAAATAAACATCACGCCTATACCGTTTTCTCGGGTGTTGTTGTATAAGCTTGACTGCCTTCCTAAGTATTCTGACAATTGGCTGATTTAATCGTAAACATCAATTGCATATATCATAACAGCAATTAGAGAAAATAATAATAAGTATGACAATATTTGGGTAGTTGGTATATAGCTAGTCCCTCTATTATAAACTTTCGGCCCCACAAAAAACAACCTCAAAATGCCACCTTGGGATTAAGGCCTTTTGAAATTAAGACATCCAATCACACAATTTTGGGTTGAAAAAATATAATGTATAACTTAACGTAATGGGTACTCAATCGATGAACCTACTAGGAGAACGGTTTCCAGGGCTCCGAATGAAAAGTCTTGTCTCTTAGCTTTCAGGTGTTTAAGTGCCTGGTTGGTTAAGTTGCTTATGTGTATGCACTCAGCGGATGTGGCGGAGCATTCAATAGTGTCACATTTCGCACGGTTCTACTTGTGCTCCTTCTTTATTTTCCGGTCTATTCAAATTAAAGTTTCCCGAAATGAAATACAGAAAAACTTAGGCAAGTTTTCCCGTGTAACCACTTAAAGCAATGATTGAATTATTAAAGTTCTCCGCGTATGTACACGGGCTTTGTGTCGTTTTCTTGTTTTGGTAATAGTACGGGTGATCTTACCTTTTGTCTTTCAAGATTTCTTTTTATTCGGTTTTATCAAAGAAGGTCACACGACAAAAATATATTACGGCTATATTAACTTGAAGTTTAATTAAGTTACTCTATTATAAGCTTTCGACCCCACAAATGCAAATGGCGTGGTCAGGTGGATCGTGTGGGAACTAGCGCGCTCCTGATTGGCCTTCAGGGAGGTTGAGTTCCAAGTCTAGGGTGGATAAAAATATACTTAAGTTCGATAAAACCATTATGAATAAAGTGAAAGCTATTGCCCTGACATTTTTAACAATATATGCTACTTCGTGCGCTACTTTTTATACATTTCGCTACATTATTGAACCACGTTTCTGGCCTCAATCTGACGCTGATCGAAAGGAGCCCAGAACATGATGTCGGCGAATTTAAGGCGTATAACATATTTAAACCGAGCTATTTGAATTGCGATTCATTAGGTTTAGGGGACGCAGCTTGGGATTCTTTGGGCTATGTTTTATTAACTGCTGATGAAGGAGCAGTGCCGGTTGAACAGAATTTAGATGATAACCTAATCCAATGCTTATGGTGGGTAGGTTTACTAACCTCAGGGAACTCATCTTTTGCAGAGGGACTAGTTAGTACGGATGCAGGAAATAGAAAACGAGACTCTGTCCAGCAGATTGCCACTATAGCACAGGAATTATACCAGGATTACTTATGGATCGACGGTGGCTCATCCCACCTGAATCAACAGGAGCTGGCTGATCAACTTGTAGCATTTAATTACAAAAGGGACATCGATGTTAGTAAGATGGATGGAAATAATGATATCAGTCTCAGTAAACGTGTTAATTGGAGAGGTTTGTTTAAGGTACCAAATACTAAATGGAAGCGTAATGGTTCACATACCATTAGACGCACGGCATTGAATATAGCAATAGGGGCTATCGCTGGAACATGTGGATATTTCACGGACTTAGCGAAAAGATCGGTTTGCTTGAACATCTATCGCGAAATAGTGTCATCTCATGTCCACAGGCGTTAAACTGTACGCGCGGAGAATCTCATGTCCTCCGAAAACCGTTTTTCCTCATACTGGAGAATCTCATGTCCAAAAAGTGGAATCTCATGTCCAGTCCGGCACATAGACCTATTTGTTTTTTGATTACATCTATCGCGAAATAGTGTCGTTTCGTGTGCACAGACGTTAAACGCTACGCGCGCGCGGAGACACTCGTGGAGAATCTGGTGTGCAAAAAGTGGAATCTGGTGCAAAGTCCGGCACATAAGGAATTTGTATTTTGATTAGATAAGAATTGGTTT
>JAKTWY010000031.1:0-134413 GCA_030582335.1 Yamadazyma nakazawae
ATAATTATATCTTTATCTTTGATAAACGTCATCTTAACCCATTGACCAATTTATCAAGTTATTGACAAATCGAAACATCGGCACCAAACCACTATTGATTGGAGGGATGGCCGAGTGGTCTAAGGCGGCAGACTTAAGATCTGTTGGAGGATTCTCCGCGCGAGTTCGAACCTCGCTTCCTTCATTATTTTTGTCCTTATTTGCAATAAAACTTTTGAACTGTCTTCAAAAGAGCCTCGAATTAAAACTAACTTCGAAGAGCTTTGAATTGATACAAAGTACCCAATTAGTCTCATGACTTTGGTGCTTGGGACTGTCTCCCAATACCTTGCATCCTCGTATGATATCCGGTTAATATCCATATTTGTCGTCAAGACGCGACTCGGCATTAAATTACGATTTAAAACCGATTATGTGCATATGAAGAAGACCAATTCGTACTAATGGAATAATTAGTTTAAATCATAGGAAAATAAACGTCCCAGTTATTTTACCGAACCGATAATAGTATACAATGAAATGGGAGTATTTAAAGTGTTAATTTTCTGTAACTTAATTTGCTTTTCTTTTAAAGCTATTAATTAAGTGGACCTTATGTCTAGCTCAGATGCAACAGAACTAAATAGCGACCAAGCAAATTCGTATCTCGAAAATAACTTTGGGGTACAGAAAATTGTTTCGAGATTATCACAAGGGGCTGGTGAACTCGGTGATTTGGAGGAAGGTTACGACTTAGAGAAAGTGCAAACCACACCGAAAGGAGATAGTACCTACAATGAGAAAGACCAATGGAGATATCCCATAGACGAGGAAACCAAATTAAGATTAGTGGTGTTTACTGAAAACGATAAGGATAATCCTAAAAACTTTTCGACTTTGAGAAAATGGATATATACTTTTCAACTTGGATTTGTCTGTTTTGTAGTAGCACTAGGTTCCGCCATTGTCACCGGTGACTTGACTAGTCCTGCAAAGGAGTTCGGAGTCAGCGAAGAAGTAATAATCTTAGCATCTGTTACTACGTTTGTGGTTGGTTTTGGTGTTGGCCCGTTAGCATTTGCTCCGCTATCTGAAGAATTGGGTAGAAAGCCTGTTTATGTGTGCACCTTGGGGTTGTCACTTATCTTTATCATCCCCTGTGGACTTGCAAAAAATATTGGTACTTTATTGGTATGTAGATTGATAGATGGTATCCTTTTTTCCGCTCCGATGTGTTTGATTGGAGGCTCTTTGGCAGATTTGTTCGAAGCAAATGATAGAGGGCTAGCTATGGCTATTTTCTCAGCTGCTCCATTTTTAGGTCCTGTTATGGGACCCATCTTTGGAGGGTTGTTGTGTGACTATGCACCTACCTGGAGATGGCTTTACTGGACGTTTTTGATCATTGCTGGTTTTATGTATGTTATGTTCGTTGTTATTGTCCCTGAGACGTTCGCTGCCACCATTTTAAAGGGAAGAGCTAAAAAGTTAAGGAAAATAACCGGTGATGATAAGTACTACACGATAGGTCAATTGAAACCAAGGACTTTTAAACAGGTTGCACATCAATCTTTTTTAAGACCTTTTGTTCTATTATCAGAAGTAATTGTTTTCTTGGTAACTATTTATATGGCAATCAACTATGGATTATTGTATATGTTCTTTTTTGCCATTCCGATTGTTTATATGGAAGGTAAAGGATGGTCTGCTTCTAAAACTGGTATCATGTTTATTCCTATTGGTGTAGGTGTGATCTTGTCTACAGTGATTGCAATATTCATTAATAGAGATTACAAGAAAAGAGCCCAGAAATATAAAGACAGAGGTGAATTACCTCCCCCAGAGTTGAGATTAATCCCAATGATGTTTTCTTGTTGGTTAATCCCGATTGGTCTCTTTATCTTTGCATGGACCTCCTACCCTACTATCTCCTGGGCGGGACCTTGTTTTTCTGGGTTTGCAACAGGTTTAGGGTTCACAACTTTGTATAATCCAGCTAACAATTACATTGTTGATTCCTACCAGCATTATGCTGCTAGTGCTTTAGCAGCCAAAACTTTCATTCGGTCCCTTTGGGGTGCGGCTGTTCCTTTATTTACCATCCAAATGTATCATAAGCTTAATTATCAATGGGCTACTTCGTTGATGGCTTTTATATCCTTAGCTTGTTGTGCAATTCCTTATCTTTTCTTCTTCTTTGGAGCTAGAGTTAGAGCATTTTCTAGATATGCATATTCCCCTGAAACTCAGAGTGGTTAACTTAGAATACTAATTTAAATATACAGAAAATTACACTTGAAAGAAAATCCTGTAGTGTTCTGTATTAATTTATGTAAAAATCAAACTGAATTATTTACTATTTACTTCTTAGCCTTACCATCTGGGATAGAGAATAATTCTGGAACTTGAGAGTTAGACAAAGCCTTGTCAACTCTGTAGTAACCCTTTCTTTCAAATTGAATAACTTCGCCTTCCTTTAATTTACGAATATTGACATCAGCATAAGCTTTCTTGTGGAACTCAGTTTCCTTAGTTAAGAAATCTTCAAAGTTGTCTCCTTCTTCCAATTTGTCCTTCGTGATTAAATGGTCAAAATCAGTCAAGTCAACAACGACCTTGTCATCAGTATCAGCTAACCAAGTTAATTTCTTAGAAGTCTTACGGAAGTCACCTTCTAAGTGCAAGTTAGCTTGGATGGATTTCACAACATCACCTTCCTTGGTGATAGATTGGATGATAACATTACCCCAATCCATAAAAGTGACTTCTTCGCCGTTAGTCAAAGTTTTAGCATCTTCCTGTTCAATTAGAACATTTTTGGAGTAAATAACTGGTTTCACGCCAACTTCAGGATTCTTTTTGTGTTTTGGTTTTTCTTCAGTCTTTGCTTTGTCTGGCCCGTCCAATAACTCAACCTTAACAGCGTCTTCCTCGTCTATAGCAGTGAATCTAGGAGCGATGGGGTCAATGATCTTCTTGTTAAGGGCCCATATAATAGACCAATCCAAGTTAATAATGTTCTTGGATGGACCTTGGGAGATAACAAAGTTTCTTAAACCTTCGACAGTCATACCTCTTCTTCTAACACCTCTGACTGTTGGGAATCTTGGATCATCCCAGTTAGAGACATACTTCTTATCAACAAACCACTGCAACTTTCTCTTTGATAACAAAGTTCTGATGAAGTTGACTCTACCGAAATCCCAAATGTGGACTTTACGGAGGCCCAAGTTTTCAAGGAACCAGTCGTATTGTGGGTTACGATCTCTGTATTCAATGGTTCTTAAGGAGTGGGTAACACCTTCAATGGAATCAACAACTGGAACACAAAAATCGTAAGTTGGATACATTTTCCAGGTGTCTTGAGTGATGTGGTGAGGTGTCAAGTTACATCTGTAAATGACTGGATCTCTCAAGGCTTTGTTTGGGTTCTTGTAATCCATCTTTGCTCTAAGACAATTCTTAAGACCTTCCTCAGTACCATTCTTCATTTCTTCGGTGAAAAATTTTAAGTTTTCTTCAACGGTTCTTTCTCTTCTTCCCGAGGCATCACCGACCATTCTTTCTTCTCTCATTTTCTCCAATGGAGTATCGTCACAGTAAGCTTTACCTTCTTTAATCATTTGAATAGCTAATTCGTACATCTTATCGAAATAGTCCGAGGAATGAGTGACTTGATCAGGTTTGATACCCAATAATAATAAATCTTCCAAAATAGAGTCTTCGAATTCGGTTTTTTCTTTGGATGGGTTGGTATCATCAAATCTCACGATCAATTTACCTTTGTAAGCATGAGCAAAGTATTCATTCAAGATGGCGGCTTTGGCATGTCCAATGTGTAAGTATCCAGAAGGCTCTGGTGGGAATCTGGTGACGACTTCACCAATTTTGGCATCTGGTAGATCAATTTCGAAGTTCGCCTTATGAGTTGCCTTCTTTCCACCTTTGTTAGAAGCACTTTTAGTAGATTTTCTCAATTCGACAATGGCTCTACTGATGGTTTCAATAGATTTTTCGAAATCGTTAGAAGCAGCGATAAAATTGTACCATCTGGAAACATTAATGTAAACTTCGTTCTTGATGACGGATCCCATCAAAGCATTAGCTCTCAAAACACCCCAGACTGCTATATCAGCCAAAGACAATTTGAACCCTTTGATGAAAGATCTGAAGTTCAAATGAGCGTCTAATTTTTCTAAATCGATCGCCAATTCCTTGAAGTTCTTAATACTCAATCTTTCCAAAGCAAACTTAACCCATTCTTGAGAGGCTTCCTTTTCTTGGAAAACCAAAGGGAATTTATCGGCAAATCCGTTTAAAATATTGAATTGACCTGTGAGATTCTTTCCATCATTTGTTAATTTAACTGACTCACCATCAACTTCTTTTTCATCAATAAAGTCAAAGTTAATTGATTCTTCTGAAGATGACTTGTTGATCAATTCTCCAGCAATAGCTGAAGAGTAGGCAAGTGCTGGCGCCTTTGCAGCAATAGTTAAAGTGTTAGTATTAGACATTATAATATTCTTTACTATGTACTTCGTCTGAAAAATTTTGGGCTTTCGGTACCCGCATTTTATGCGATGCTCTGCCAACCCTAGAAAGCGAAAGATTACGATAAGCTGCTCAAGTTTTCGTCTTCCAGACAGTAAGAAAAATAATGAGTGGATCTTCCTCTAGACGATCAGGATCGCCCAAACCTAATACATTAAACAGGCCGACTGCCAAACGGTCACCTTCTATTTTAGTAACAGATTCTAGAACAAATGTGGTTAAAGGAGCTAGAGCTCCATTTGCGGGCCAAAACTACAAGCGCCAGCAGCAACTTCAACAGTCTCAACAATCAAATCACAGCATTTCATTAAGAAAAAAACTCCTATCGAGACCAACGAGATACTCAGACATCTCTGTGGACAAGCTATTGAGTAATTCTAGTGATATTCCCTCGGGTCAAAGTAGATTCCCCGTGAGCCCTAATAATTTATCACCACAAGGTTTAGGTTACGGGTCAAACCACACATCCCCACCCCCAAGTATTAGACTCCCTCAGCGATCTATGGATAAGGTCAATCGGACCAACAGGTCTCAGGCTTTACCTTCAAGAACTTCAAAGACATCACAAAAACTTGTGTTAATTCCTGACGATATCAAATCCTCAAATGCTCTACTTCCTGCCCCATCAACATTACTAACAGAGTATCCTCAGATTCAACGTTCAAGAGCGGAATTGATGCCCAAAGAGAGAAGAGCTCAGGAGTTTAGTCGTATGACTGCGTACTTCATTTGTGATCAATTCAATTTAGATGTTATATCTGACTTCTTAATCGAGAAGCATGAGGTCAAACCTAGGCTATACGATGAGGCTTTATATGTACCTTACTCTTTCCCTTTATTACCTGGCAGTGATGGGTTCAGAGTCCGTTCCAATAACTCGGCTAAATTATTACCTAATAAGCGGTTTATGGAAGAATTGATTAATGAGAATGAAAGAGCTGACTACTTGTATGAATATTATTCAGGAGTGGAAACTCCGGAAGATGCTAATAACTACTCTATGGATCCTGAGCTTGAAAATGATAGTACTCCATTTGATCCCTCAGAGCCACAGTTCTTCGCACCCAGTGACCCGAACGATGCAAAAGATAACGAAGGGGATGAAAGTGATAACCAAAGCAAAGAAGAGACTTCTATTAATATAAAGGAATCTCATGACGAGTCTGTCTTGGATTTTGCGAAACATCACGGTGAGGTTTTCATTCTTGAATATGGTATTGTAGTCTTCTGGAATTTTTCTGAAACCCACGAAAAGAACATTTTAGCAGACCTTTCATTTGCATTCAATGAGTCAATCCCTGTGATGCTCAACCCTATCGATGAACAAGATATTGAAACCGAGGAATTTCATTTCGAATACGATGAAAACATTCACAGACCCCGTATATATAACGATATGATAACATTAAGGACAGCAGACCACTTGATTAAATTAACGATGTCTCACGCAATTGCACAACTGACAAAATTGGGGTTATTTGAGAGTAGGATGCTTAATATTTTGCAGCTGATCTCAAGACTACCCAAAAAACTTGCATTAACTGGAGAACTTGGATTGTCTAGAGGGCAATTGTTAAAAAAGTCTGGTAAGCTATTTAAACTCCGCTCGGACGTGAATTTATCAAGTTCCATTCTTGACACACCAAACTTCTTTTGGTCTTTAGAGCCTGCTTTGCATCCTTTATATATTGCGGTTCGTGAATATCTTGAAATTGATCAAAGAGTTCAAGTTATAAACGAGAGGTGTAAAGTTTTCCTTGAATTTCTGGGTATTGTCAATGATAGTATCAATGAGAAAAGTACAAGCCGTGTCACACTCATGATTATCATTATCATCTTTCTAAGCTTACTGGTAAGTGTGTTTGAATTCGTATTAGAAATCATCTAAAATTATTTGTCATAATAAATGCATTGTTTGTTTTTCATGGTGAGTAAGTTCTCTCTTTTTAATTTAGCCACCACCCTTCACTCTTCTATATTCATTTAACACTATAATGCGCATACCCCATAGGACTTGCGTGATCTCCGCAAGTATAATAGGGTCTATCAATTGGTAACGCATTTTTACCCTGTAGGTTACTCTTATAAAATGAGCATTAGCCTGAGATTTTGCAGCCAAAAAAATATAAAAATGAAAGATACCAAAAGTAAGAGAAAGAAGCAGGGATTCAAGAGTCCTGGCTTCCACGAAATTTATGAGAGTAAAAAAGTCAGCGTATATCACCGTGACACAAATGTGGTACTCCAGGTTAGAGACATTCAAAATAAAAATTGGGTTACATTGAACCTACCCAATCAATCTAAGGTAACTTTCAGGTTTTCTGATGAACCAACCTACCAGGTGAACACCGTTATAGGCAAACCAGGTTATTTAATAGAGCCCAAAAGTCCACGAGAATACACGGTCACTAAGAGGGATGCAGCGAACGGTAAGTATACCATCAGCAATTTCGATGAGAACATCGACTACAGGTTACAGTACTTCGCCTATCACTATGAGCACCATGGTCAATACATAGTTTGCTGTGAACATGGGTGCTTTCATCTTAGAAGCTTGAGGTTTAAGTCTCGAGGACAAGCAAAGCGATTCTTTCAGGAAATCGAGCAGAAAGGTGATAGTGTCACCCCTAAGCTAATCAAGCCAGGATTTAGATTCACTGTGGAAATAAGCCAAATGAAAGCATGGCTACTGGATCCTGATATGGTATTTCTTCATCATAGAATTTTATTTGACTCAATCGAAAGTGAAGTAGTTTAACCAGAGGTTAAGCAGGAATTGCTGTTAAGACTGTGATTTGAACACCTTAAACTTGGCAGACGCCGCTCAATTCTATCAATTAGATGTGTACCAGATGATGGCACATATGTATGATATTTGGTTTATAGGATTATGTAAATGAATTTATAAATGGATGTGTTAACAAACATAAAGAATTGTATCGCGACAACGACAAATGTCCCTTCCTTCTAGGTTTGCCCCAAGAGGCATCTCCAATGAAGATAACCGTAAAGTAATCACGATAGGGAGGTATCAGAAGAAGCCTGTCGAATATACTATCAAGACAATAGAACAGAAAGTTGATAGTGCCCTAAGTTCAAGATCTCATGACGATGACATCGAAATGGTACCAATGGACAATTATAATGAGACGGACTTTATATCAGAGTACGTCAACAATTCCAGGTCTTCTAATCAGATACATTACGATTCTATGGACGTAGATGGGACTTACAGCGATATAAAAGCGGAACAAAGCTGGTCTTATTTGGTAATTGATACAAATTTTATTCTCTCACATTTAAGAGTACTAGATGATCTCGTTAATTTGGCAGATAAATACAAGATGGTGATGATAATTCCCATTACTGTAATGAGGGAACTAGATGGGTTGAAGAATTCTAAGAAGGCAGTTGAGAGTAATGATAACAGAATTAACAGTCGTACGATTGGCCACCTAGCTCGTTGGGCTAATGATTGGATTTTCAATAAGTTTAGTGACGTAGAAAGCCCTGTCAAAGGCCAGAAAGTTAAACAAATGTTGGATAGAACACTTACCAAGGATGAAGCAATTCTTGATTGTTGTTTATACTTTAAAGAGAACCTCCCAAGAAATCTTGTAGTACTTTTTTCAAATGACAAGAATCTATGTTTGAAAGCCCTATCTAATGAGATTTTAACGGTAAGCTTTAATCCAGAAATGAACCCAGATCTAATAGGGGAAACAATACTCAACGAGAGCGTATCAAGATTTGGGACTGGGCAAGTTGAAGGACCCACTTTCATCGAGAAGGAACCTTTAACCAATCATGTAAATATTCAAATGCCCGATTCGGATGATTTCCAAAGAATTGCAAACACTGTTTATACAGAAATATTTACTATCGTCAAGTCAGCAATCAATAAAGTCATGGTATCCGTTTACGAAGACGATATTGATCTTGTTAGGAGCTACGACTTGGATGATATAAATGATTTAGAAGACTGTGGCAAAACGATAAATCAATTTTGGATTTCAGTATTCAATGAGTTCTTACAGCGTTCACCCTATAGAAGAGACCATGATAACCTGAGGCCCCAAACAAAATCACAATTACAGAGTCTACAAGAGCAATGGAATTTATTTCTTCTGATTATATATAAAAAGTTTTTCAATACTAGTCAGAACAAAGCACTAGAGACACTTCAAAAAAGATGGAACTCTATGATTTCTTCTTTGACTTAAACATACCCTGTCTTTTACGTGGCAGAGGTTTAGGCTTTACACTCTTTTGTGGGTCGCCATTTTCATACTTGAGATTTGGTTCTTTTGTGTTGAGCTTTTGCCGTTTCCTACTATCATCATTGAAATCATGGTTAATAGAATTCGTTTCTCTTGTACCATCTTCATTCAGTTGATCCTGGTCATTAAACACCCACGAACTGTTTATAGCATTTTCTAAATAATTAACAGCATCCTTTTCTTTGTACTGAGACACAACCTTGTTGTTCCAAGCTTTATCATTAAATGCTTGCATTGCATCTTCCGAATTCTTGTTGATCTTTGTATATTTTCGGATTAACTCATCACCATTGATAAAACGATAATTTTCTGCAAGGTATTTGATATAGTGATCTTTGGTTTGAACTAAACTGCTAAGTTTATTCAATTTGTATTGCAATAAGTCAAAAACTGCAAATTGGTTCAAAACTAATTTACTCCATATTTCCTCGCTATTTTCAATTTGTTTTCTTAAATGAAACTCCCAATTGACCTTTCTGTTGTCAACTTTTACCTTAATTACATTATCCCCTTGATCTTGAAAACACAATTCTTTGTTCTCAACGCATTTTTGTAACAAGCTTAGAAACAAGCTCAATTTTTCACCATCTAAATCGAGAAACCCTTGAGAGTTTAAAGAATTTATTAATTCATCCTCAGAGCAACTTTGCAGTAATATAGTATGATGGAAGAGGTCAATCAAATAAACCAGATAGCCTCCGGCTTCTCCCCCTATTGAGATTCCGAATAAGCACTTATTTTGGTTAACGGAGTGCAAAGTCCATTTTTGCGGGAGTGTTATCTCAATCATAATTCGCAGCTATGAAAAACATGGAGAATCATAGTACCATGGTTCAAGTAATCTACAATATTGAAGATGTGGATAAAATGGTGCAATGGATCGTAGACAAGTATAAGGTTAAACCACCAGGTAAAAGACTTATAATAGGTATTACAGGTACTCCTGGATCTGGCAAGACTACTTTAAGTGTCCAATTAGCAGAAGACTTGAATCGTCACAAGATTTCTTCAATAAATTTACCCCAGGATGGCTATCATTTTTACAGGAGAGAATTGAATGCTATGGATAATTTTGAGGAAGCAGTACGTAGGAGAGGGGCACCGTTCACCTTTAACGCTTCAAAATTTGTTCTGTTGATACTGAAATTGAATGCTGAGGAATACAAAGATAAAGACTTGTATGCGGCATCATTTGATCACAAATTAAAAGATCCAGTAGAAAATGATATACTTGTACCTAAAGATGTTCAGGTGGTTATACTTGAAGGAAATTATCTTGGTTTGAAAGATGCACCATGGAATCAATTGTCGACCTATATGGACGAGCTCTGGTTATTGGATACTCCGTTGCCATTGGCTCGTAAGAGGCTCATTAAAAGACACTTGGAAGCTGGTATTGCAAGCACAGAAGAAGAAGCCATAGATCGGACGGACAATAATGATCTTGTGAATGGCAAGTATATTTTAGATAATTCTCGAGACCCAGATGTCACTGTAGTGAGCCAGATTAGATCATAGACATGTACAAATAGAATGAATTACTCTCTTTTCAGCTGGCGAATTATATCAACTCTAAGGTATCTTTTTTTTTCATAAATGCTATAAACAATATAAATACAAATGCGGAAGATTATCAATGTTACTTTGGTTCAACGTTATATTTCAATTTGATACCCATTGCGGCTAATTCAGAATCCAAATATTTCAAAACAAACGGAATAGCCACAGTAGTGGTATTTTCGCCTCCAACAAACTTCTTTCCTTGACCATCTTCCCAAATATCAGATTCGCTGACAAGTTCGTTAGTAAAGCTTTCCAACTTTTTGGAACAGCTTCTACATCTGATGGATGCCATGGTCCCAATTCTTGGTACTGAAGTTTGTGTTGTCAATAAGGAACCACAATCTTTACAAATTGACGTTTGAGTGTAATCAGAACAATTCAATAATCTATCTTGTAATAAGTAAGCAGTACCGTGTCCAATTAATGCATCTCTCTCCATTTCACCAACTCTAATACCACCAGATCTCTTTCTACCCTTCACAGGTTGCATAGTCAATGAGTTGACTGGACCAGTAGATCTAACTTGGAACTTATCATTAACCATATGTCTTAATCTTTGATAATACACGACACCGATATAGATATCAACTCTCAATTCTTCACCAGTAGCCCCAGAATACATTGGTTCATTACCGTGGTAGTTATATCCAGCCTTCTTCAATTGTTCACCAAAGTAATCAGCTGGGGTATCACTTTCACTAAATTTCCAAGGAGTCGCATCATGAGCCATACCATGTAAAGCACCAGCTTTACCGGCCAATGACTCAACAAACATACCAATTGTCATACGAGATGGGAATGCGTGTGGATTAATGATAACATCAGGTTGAATACCACTCTCACTGAATGGCATATCAATTTGTGGCCATTTTCTAGAACAAACACCCTTTTGGCCGTGTCTGGATGAAAATTTATCACCAATAAGAGGTTGTCTGGTTATTCTATATTTGATGGTTAATTGTTGACATTCATTATTATTATCATCAGCGAGTAATTTAACTTCTTCAATGTATGCTGGCTCACTAGAATGGTAAGTCTTTACCTTGGTCTTACCCAAAGTGTCATCGTAATAGGCTAAGATTGGATCGCCTTCCTCAACCTTGACACCAATTTGTGGTAAACCATCAGTATCCAATTTATTCTGCCATTGTTCAGGCCAGTCATCAGAACCGAAACCGATGTGCTGGCTGATTGGATCACCTCTTCTTCTGCTCATTCCCAAATCAACTTTTTCAACCTTATAAACAGTACCATAACCAAAACCTCTTTCGTCAGCCAGCTTATTAATAATCATCGCATCATCCATATCATAACCAGTGTAGGAAATGACAGCCACAACAGCATTTGTACCATTAGGGAAGTTATCCATACCGTATTCATCATACAATTTGGCCTTAACAATTGGAGTTTGACCACTTTGTAATCTATACAATTTATTGTCCGATCTGTGAACCAAACCTACACCAGGAGTACCCATTGTTTGCTTACCCATTTGACATTGATACATATTTCTTGGAGATTGGTTGAAATCAGAGAATGGAGTCAAGTTAGCCAAAATGGATAAGATGTTGGTTGGAGCAAACTCAACGTGACTATGGATATTATTAGTGATTTCTTCTGTGGTCACAGCAATATTCATGTAGACTTGTTCGAATGGACCAACAAAGTCTTGCTTGTCCAATGGTAAATATCTTACAGGTCTGACCATTCTAGCATGACCACCGAAAAGATACAAACCTGGGTATTGACCTTTATTACTTGGTGGAACATAACCAATTTCCAAATCGACTGGAAGATTATGTTTACCCTCAATCTTCCAGAATCTTAAAGTATCGGCTACAACCTTGGCTTGGTCATGGGAGGTCCAACCAACAATCTTACCATCCAATTGTACACAAGATACTTCAGGACCAGCAGCAAAAGCATTAGCAGATGATACACCAAGTTGAGATAAAGCAGTAGAAACACCACTTACATCAGATTGTTTGGTGGTGATTCTACATTTGTGAGATAAATGGTTCAATAAACCACAAGGAGAACCATCCGGTGTATGTACAGGACACAAGAAACCCCAAGATTCTGGCAATAATTTTCTGACAGTAGTAGTCTTTAATTCAGCGAAGAAAGAACCTCTATGAACCATTCTGAAATGGGCAAGGAATCTATGGAAATTAATCTTTTCAGCGACAACAGTATACCCACTGACCTGCTGCAAATCTAAACCAGATTGAGAAACCAAGTTACCAGTAGATAAGAAATATTGTAATTTTTGACCAATATTTTCATTGATTCTTTGAAACACTCTTGAGATGTACTTAGGTTCATTGAAGTTGACTCTTGAACCTCTATTCAAATCCGATTGTACTTGTAACTTGAAGTTATTTAAATATTCTTCGATCTTTTCTTTGATGATCATACCATACAAGAACCCACCTAATAAGACTTCCTGATGTTGAGTGGCATCTGGATTATCAGGACAGCAATCACCGCTAACCAAAGAGTACAATTTTCTGATCATGAATAATAACATTCTGAATTTGTCTTGGTTAGAATCCAAATGAACCAAAACAATTCTCTTCAAGACCAATTGACCAACTTCAATATCACTCATATCTGGAGTGGCGTCAAAAACAATTCTGAATTTATCACCTAAATATGCTAAAGTCTCTTTCTTTGAGTATAATCCGTAAGTCTTGTTGTATGTTCTCAATAATAATTCCAATCTATCAGTTAAGAAAGAATTGGAAGTATCAGTACCAACTATACCATCGAAAATCTCTCTATCATTGGTGTCTATTAAAGCTTTCAAAATCATTTGAACGGGTACAAGATATTCATTCTTTTTCCAACTGAATCTGAAAGTAACATTTCCATCATTAAGATAATGTAAAACATTGGTTTGAGAGGTTTGATCAGGTCTAACACATCTTATTTGAATACCGTATTTGGTATAAGCATTACCTCTGTTTCCAAAACTTGGTCTTATTAAGGCCATAGCATGGTTTCTCCTTTGAACAATCAACATTCTGATTAATTTTTCAATACCGTTAACAATGAAGTAACCACCAAATTCGTCACTTTCTTCTTTATGTTTGACCAATTCATAAGGAGATAAATTTTGTAAATGACATTTGTTGGATCTTAACATTACTGGTAACAAACCACAGTCTCTAATTTCACTCATCGGTTCACCATCGTTAACCGACCAGGTAACTTTTAATCTTAATTTAGATTTGTAACTAATCATTCTTTCTCTACATTCATAAGGCAAAGTCTTTGGGTTTAATGACAATTTATCATTGTTTGGAATAGAGGGTTTACCAATTTCAACCGAATCTACTTTGATCAGCAATTTATTACCCAACCTGTCAGAGGTGGTTGAATCGAAAATGGTTTTCGAGCCAATATCTTTAACTGCAAGATTTAATAGTCCACCGTCTGATCCTTCACTTAATGCATTAAATGATCCGATATGAGGTTCAATTGCTTCTTCCAATAAAGGGTAAGAAGATCTATCTTTAGGAGGGTTTTGAAACCGCTTTTCCCTCTCCAAAGTTCCAAATTCAGCGGTAGACATGCCGTTACAGTATATAGACCTTTGATATAGTGCGAGAAAAATTTTTTGATTGATGAGATGATTGAAAAATGCTCATGTGTGCAGGCACCATCGCATCGCGGATAACGATTAAATTATTCTCATTGCAACTGTTCAAGGAAGAATGGCCAATAGTAAATACGAATTCGTTAAAACATTTGAAAAGGAGAACTATTTATTACCTGATACGTATATTGTTATAAGGGTTGATGGGAAAGGATTTCATAAATTTAGTAAATTTTATGATTTTGAGAAACCAAATGATTTAAGAGCATTAGAAGTAATGAATACTGCTGCGTTCAACGTGATGAATCAATTCAGTGATGTCATAATGGCGTACGGCGATAGTGATGAGTACTCGTTCCTTTTAAGAAAAGGCTGTAGCATATACGAGAGGAGAGAAGCCAAATTAGTAAGTTTATTTGCATCAAGTTTCACGGCGTATTATATGAATGAATTTACCACACATTTCAAACTTGAAAATAAAATGTTACCAATGTTTGATGCACGAGCCGTACTTTATCCTAATCTAGAAGTAGTCAAAGATTACTTTAGATGGAGGCAAGTAGATTGTCATATCAATAATCTTTACAACACAACATTTTGGAAATTAATCCAATCAGGTTTAACCAACCAAGAAGCCGAAAATAAATTAATTGGTACTTTAGCTAGTGATAAAAATGAAATTCTTTTTCAGTTGGGGGTCAATTATAACAATGAACCAGATGTATTTAAGAAAGGGACTATATATATCAGAGAGCCTCGTCCAGATAAGAAAAGGAAAGCAGTGATCAACAAGTACCACATAGATTTGATTCAGCCAGAATTCTGGATATCTCATTTCCATGAAAAGTAATTGAGTTGTCACTTGCAATCCTTTAACAAGATGTCTCAGCCAAGAATAGAACAAAAATGAAAAAGCAATAAACCGGAGTCCATTCGAAACCTAATTTTACTAACGTGTAACAACTTAATTACGCTACGATGCATCATGCAAGCGCCCCACTTGGTGCAACTCCGATTGCTCCTGGTTAATAAAGGGTAAATGCAGCATACCCCCACTTCGGCTTTCGCCATCTTGCTACCAGCATTGTTTTCCATATTCACTATTGTGGGCAACCCAATATTTCGAGGCCTGGGCTACTAAACCATCCCCACTCAATTTTTTTGAAATAGCTCATTAAATGCAAGCTATATTGGGGTTCTACTTACACGACTTCAACACATAGTACCACAACCATTGACCTAATCAAGCAATTCCGGAACCAGATTCACTATGTTCCACAATAATAATCACGAAAAGTTGGGGATCGACACGATCGGCTATAACACTCAGGTGAAAAACCAAAAGAAAAGTTCAAGAAAAACAAGAAGAAACTATTTACCAGCACTTACATCTTTCTTTGAGTATGTAAGGACTACTTGTTTTGAATTCAAGCTTTTAGAAGAAAAAGCTCATCAGGTAATCCAGCACCCTTATTAGCATCAAAAGTTTTAGAAACACTATATATACTAGTATACATAAACTGAAGGCTCTGTTTGTTCCTTATACTTACCACTTCATGGTACTGGGTACAGACAGATACAAGTCCCAAGTCCTAAATCCCCAACAAGTACATGTCTAGACCCGAAAACATGTTTTTTCTGCTATCTTGCTGCATGGGTTAGACGCAGTATTAATTATCCTTTTTTTTCGATTTCGTTACCAACCCTTTTACAATAGAAGTAGTACCTATACCAATTTTGCAGCCATCGAAGCAATAATTACTTATATAGTAATATTATTTATTAATAATACAATATATACAATGTGCATGATGAAATGAACCTAACCCTGGCACAGAATTGCTTAAACCCTGCAAAACGAGCCACCCGGAGAATTAAAATCATAAAAAAATGGAAAAGGAAATGGAAATGGAAAAAAAGTGAAAGTGAATAAGTTACCCACAATTTTCATAAGCGGGCAATTTTAGTTTTCTTATATGTAAATTTCGTCAGATAACGAAAAGTAACTTTGAGATGGTTCGCTTTGAAAGCAGTAGTTTTGTAAAATGGATTTGTAATCATTACTGATGAAATGTGTCAAAATGCTATCAACGTATTCAGTATCAAGATAATTGTAGTCACGAGACTTAGGAGTGCTATTGGATTCGTAAGCTTCATTGTAGCTGTCAATATGACCGAGTGAGTAGGTTCTATCAATGTTATAGTCCAAGTCGAATAAATCATCAATATCATGATTTTGTACCAATGAACTAGACATAATAACTTGATAATTATTACCGTTATTATTATCCCAATATACTTGATTATTCACTCTATAACACAACACAAAGTCAAAGTCTTTTGTGACATTAAGCGATATTTCAAATTTGAATTCATCGTAATTACCAATGGATCTAACATATTCAAAATTTGAATTAAAAATAATCAGCGTTTGCCAGTTGTTGAAGGTCAACTTCAATTGGAATTTCTTTTCGTATCCCACATTAGCACATCTCAAGTACCCGACTAGTTTATTATCATAGAAATTGATTGAATTCATAAAAACTATTTTTGAGGATGTTTGAGATGTATCAATGTTGTGGGAGCGAATAAAGTATTGATATTTGGAATATGGATCGGTTACAAATGGGTTTGGGGAGTTGGTAAGAGAACTTTCAGGGGAGTTCTTACGACTTATTGTTAAAGGGCTCTCCGTTCCATCAAAAGTTTTAACGTCAAGGATGCTATTGAATGATACATTTTTTGTTATAGACGTGGGAGATTTAATCAGTGACTTGACAATTTCACCGCTACTCTTTCTCACCAATTTGGGGGCTGCCAATGTCATGCTAAGGTTTGTTATTACAGAAATGAAAACAGGAGAGTATCAAACTCGTCCAAGGTAAGGAATATTTAAGAGTGGTAACTTTTAAATGTACAAACAAAAGCAGATTAGCTGCTATTTAAACTTTTTTTCACACTAGCAAGCTCGCCTGAGATAAAGTGAAAATTTTTTTTTTTTTATTTTCCTTTTTTTCATTTTTTTATATACCCTTTTTTTCTTAATTGAGATGTTATTAAGCACCTTGACGTGTAAAATTACAGGAATAGTATGTTGAACAAAGGAAATACCATCTGGATTTCGGTTAGCTTCTCTCTCTGGTTTTATAGCAGAAGACAATAATCTATTCCTAAACTTCTTGATAGCAATACTACTGTTGCGCTGATAACTGAAGGCTTGATAAAGGATAATTCAAATTTGCATAGGGTGGTTTGTTTTCCACTAGAAAGTATCTCGGTATGATCGGAGCCTGTCCAATAATTGTTGAATGATGTGGCACTATTAGAGAGAGATCTTCCAAAACAAACTTTTCGCTACTGCCTCTTCTCCATACTTCCTCCACAACCCCGCCCCTTCTGTTGGGGAATAAGTTTCAAAACGCGGTGCTACTCACCATCCCTTTTTTTTTTCTTTTCGCATAGTGAGAACCATCGTTCCTAATATGGAATATTAATTACATTTACCCTTAACAACCGATCGGCAAGATGAGGTGCATATTTTTTGGACCTTACGACTATACCACACCACACAAGCACATATTATTTACACTTTTGCTAACCACTCTGAAGTTAAGTATTCGAATGCATGTTCTTCAAACTTCTCTTTTTCAGGTTTGACGATATCTTGCTATTCAAGCGGTAATATTACGACTCCTACGACACGTTATTTTAACGTTTGCCTTTAACAACAATCAATCCGGTATACTCGTCTAGTCTTCTTAAAGGCTACCCCCTGTTGTTGGGATCAATTCGTGTTGAGGCCTGCATATAATCAATATATCACGAACACTGGTATTTACGGAAAACTTTGTATACAGGAGATCTGCAGGGTTTATGGTACGTTTTTATTTTAGTTTTCCAATCTATCCCCCCTAAGTGTAAGGGGAACACCACATGAGGGGAAATCAATATTTAGTCTATATATATGGTGGGGTGTGTGTGTTTATGTACTTGCATGTGTATGAAAGCGTTTTTTTCTATCACAATTTCAAAAAGATATTTGGAGTTGTAAACACAAGAGCGGAGTGAGCGTACTACCCCGAAACTGCGGCGGCACTTTGTTGGGATTGATCTGTATCTGTGCGGCTGGAGGCAGCCAAAAATGCGCCAGATTGCGTCAGATCTTTCTCTAAATCTTGCAAACCATACAGGCGGGAATATTCTTAGACCGCCTTTAGTCTAGGGTACAGTTTTTCATTTGAATTTCTCAAGGGGACTATACTTTCATTACAAGTCCGAAATATTTAAATTTTTTATAAACCCGGACCGGCTTATTTCCCTTTTAGGGAATATTAACTAGATCTTATTATGGAACCGTAATTCGTTTTCCTTGATGATTCTTCACAATTCTCGATACTTATTTGTAATGCCACTTGCGGTTATACCAAGTCAAATTGATTATTTAATTATTGTTTTTGTTTATTAATTAAAATTTATACTATTACAACTCTAGGCTTTAGAAGAATCTTCCTTTAAAGTAACAACTCTGTTCAAAATGACTTTATCAGAGGTACTATCCTTATCTTCACAAAAGTAACCAACTCTCAACGCTTGGAATCTAACAGTTTCATTACTCTTGGACTCTTTGATATTGAATTCACTACTTGGATTTGGAATGTTTAATGGAGATTTTTCTTTAACTAAGTTGAAGGATTTTTCAATAAGGGCACCTTTGACTATGATTTCACTATCTTGGTTAATGTCCTCCAAAAATCCATCTGGGTGAGCACTTGGATTTTCACTATGGAATAATTGATTGTATGCACGAACTTCTTCAATTTCAATACACTCATCCTTTGGTAACCATTGAATAAAAGTTTTTGGCTTAACCTTCTTATCGTTGTCATAATTGGCGTGGATCTTGGTGATTTTCCCACTGGCATCCTTTTCAACCTTATTCACACTGACATTGAATGGCACCTTCATTAAGCCCACTGGCTGACCTGGAGCTAATCTAAAGTAATCTTTAGATGCTTCATCACGGTAGTCGTCAGCATCAATATAGAACTGTTTAGTAAAAGTGAATTTTCTGCTGTTTAATCCCTTTTGGAATGGAATTTCGACTTCTTCTGTGAAATCATCAGCTACGTTATTCAATTCAACTAAAATTGGGTGTAATAGCATCATTAATCTTGGGGTAGTGTTGTCCAAGTATGATCTAACAGCACTTTCAAATCTAACAATTTGGATGTTGGTGGTTGATGTGGTCACACCTAAAGTGTTAATAAAGGCTAAGATGGCTCCAGGTGGAATACCTCTTCTTCTAATAGCTTCTAGGGTGTACAATCTTGGATCGTCCCATCCTCTAACAATCTTTTCATTTACCAACTTGGCGATCTTTCTTTTGCTTAAAACAGTACCAGTCAAGTTTAATCTACCATACTCTCTTTGTGCCGGTCTGTACACCTTTAATTCATCACATAACCATTCATAGCTCTCTCTACTCAATCTAAATTCAGTAGTACATAATGAATGACTAATGTTTTCAAAAGAATCGACCAAACAGTGGGTAAAATCATAAGTTGGGTAAATTTTCCACTTATCACCAGTTCTGTGGTGCGGCTTATCTAAGACTCTATAAGCCACCAAATCCCACATTTGAGGGTTTGGTGATTCCAAATCTTGTTTCATTCTCAAGAATGCTTCTCCAGCGGCATACTTTCCATCTCTCATCTTTCTAAATTCTTCCAAGTTTTCTTCGACACCTCTTGATCTCCATTTAGAACCAAATCTTTCACCACCTAAAGTTCCATCTTCCTTCAAACCTCTTTGAGCTTTGATTTCATCAGGAGTAGAGTGATCAACATAAGCTCTTTCATTTTTAATTAATTGTTCAGCCAAATCATATAATTCATTGAAGTAATCAGAAGAATATGTGATCTTCCATGGAGTGTAACCCAACCACTTGATGGTCTCTTCAATTTTCTTGAAGTAAATTTCCTCTTCTGCTTCTGGGTTGGTATCATCAAATCTCAAGTAGCATTTACCGTTGTGGTAACTGGCGTAACCAAAATTGACCATGATGGCCTTGGAGTGACCAATATGCAAGTATCCATTAGGTTCAGGTGGAAATCTGGTGAAAACTTGACCTTTGGTGAAAGCTAAATGTTCCTTCATCATTTCAGGGTATTTTTGAGGATTCTCGCCTGGTTTATGTAAATCTCCCAAAAACCCTTCAGTAAACATACTGCGTTCTTTTTCGATCTCTTTTTTGACAGAATCCTTCTTGGCCACAGGTTTTTTCTTTTCCTTTTTTACTACGTCTCTCTCATCTTTTGGACCAATAGTTGTCAAAAAGTATTCATCAATAACTGGCTTGAATAGGTTTGGCTTGGCCCATTTCAATTCTGAAACTTTCTTCATCTCTCCCAACATCTTAGGTAAAATACTGTATCTTTTTTCCTCGATTTCTGGTTTGATATTATTCAAATTCTTGGTGATGATATCTTTAACTTCCGCATCACTCAATTCAATTCCCACTCCAGCATGCTTTTCCAATTCCTCATTGATAGCATTTTCACCAGCTTCTTTAAGATATTTCACCCCTTCACTGATCTGTAAAGAAGAAGTAACACGACCATCTAAAATAGCCTTCACAATCAAATCAATCTTTGGGATGTCAGCACCTTTTACATCAATAGCCAAAGCTTGCAAGTTGACTATCTTCTTTTCATCTCCAACGTTTTCAACATCAGAGGCAGCAATGATTTCGTTGAATGACTTACTGACCTTTTTATTCTTCACAAGGTCACCGACTCTTTTGTCGTTCACACCGAACGCCTTAAATTTAACAATCAATTCTTCTTCCATTTAGCGTACTATACTCAAATTTTCACCGTTTGACAAACTTGGTGCGATGATTGGTCGTGTGGGGATAAGTAGCTGATAACGATTGAAGTCAGATTGACTTCCATATGATCGGTAGCTCATTTTATTGGATGTCTTGAGTTTATTGTGTTTATTAACTATTGAACTAGGGGTCATTTATACCCATTTAATACTATAATAGTAAATAATCTTAAATCCTAACTAATTTAAGATTGTGGTTGAATTTCAACTGGGTGGATTTTTCTCTAGACTTTCAAAGCATTGTATAGTCCTGTCTGTAAAGATGACATAGCTTTCATCTTCATTCCGCTTTTAATTATCTTGCTACTTCCATAATATGGCATAGTTCTATTTAAATTTGCCACTCACAGCGAATTGAACTTTCCTTTATGATTCTCTCAACTCAGTAAGCTTGAGCAAAAGGTTAGATAATGAACTTTAAAAAAGTAACTTGGTGCAACCTGAGACCGTAACTTGGTCTCCAAAAGCTTTCAGAGTAGTTATTGACAGGGGTACAGCACTCGATGATTAACAGTTGAGCAGGATTTTAATGCCCCACCGCATAACAGTAAAACTGTTTCTATCGTCAACTTAATATACTCGCATGCCGTGTAATTCTTCGTAACATAGAATGAGTTGAATCCCATTCTCGTTATTCTCTTCGTGCTGCAAAAAATAGTTCAGTATGCGCACAAAATCGCTTTACTAATCGTCCTGATTATAAATATCAAATTATTGTAAAATGGCTATAACTCGGCGTGAGACACTACAAGTAACGAAGACAGTTGAGAAAATAATTAAACCTACTGGTTCTCCCAAAAAGAGAGTTACGCGTGTCCGCTATGAGGATTCCTTGGACTATATTGAGATCTTACCCCAGTTTAAACTACCTGATGAATTTGTCAAGTTTCATTCACCCGAATTTATAAAAGGTGTTGAGCATATCATCTCTGTAGATCCTGGTCTATACAGACCCATTGTATCCAAGAACTATGATCGATTCAAGAGAAATATTGTGACTTCCAAAGAGAAAGAGTCTGAGGTAATCTTATCATATTGGTTGAGTTTGATGTCTAGTGTTATATCCCAGCAAATCAGCGGATCTGCTGCAGATGCCATTTACAAGAGGTTTCAAGAGCTTTTCGATCAGAAGCCAACCCCTCAAAAAGTTTTGAATGAATCGTTTGAAAACTTGAAAGCTGTCGGTCTCTCTAATCAAAAGACTAAGTATGTCATTCATATAAGTGAAATTTTCAACAACCCTGAAGAAAACTTGACGAAGTTAAGTTTTTATCGTGAGAGTGACCAAGCTACAGTAGTTCAAGAATTGACTAAATTAAAAGGTATCGGAGAATGGTCTGCCAGAATGTTTGCATTTTTCACTCTTAAAGAATTAAATGTCTTTGCTCATGATGATTTGGGTATTTCTCGTGGAGCAGCCTACTATTTGAGCAAAAGACCAGACCAGTTGAAAAAAATAAAGGAAGAAGTCCATAAAGATGACGAGCTTAAAGCATTACTCAAGAAAAAGGGTAAATTTGAAAAGAGTGGTAGTAAGAGAGATTGGACACCACTTCATGACCAGTACCTTATACATTTTGCTAAGCCATTTCAGCCATACAGATCCATCCTCATGCTCATCTTGTGGAGGTTATCTGACACTAATATTCAAGCAATGGACGATTCTAGTAAATAAAATGCTATTATTGGTACTAAAAATGTACACTTAGTAAGACGAGCAGCTCCACTTGCTATTTCACCTCCTATTTCGATATTCTTTTCCCGTTCTCTTTGGATGTCTTTGATTTTATTTAATTCCTTTTCAATTTCTTCCTGTCCATAATCTAAGCTAGTTTCTTCTAAATTCTCCAAGTCACCTCTCCGAAATCCCTCATAGCTGACTAAATATTCAACCAATTCTCCTATATCCTCTTTGGGATTGAAATCAAAAACTTTCTTTCTGGTTCCAATATTTGTTCCAAATCTTCTAAACGTAAAATCATCAAAGTCTTGATCTTGATGGTTTTCTTGGATAACTTTGTATGTAAAAGACTTTAAATCATTTGGCTTACTTAAGGCGTCCTCGTAGTTTTTGATTGAAGTAGGAAGTTTAGGGTTCACGTCAGAAAGGCTTTGGGCAACTACTTGTTTCTGTCTAAATTCAGCAAATCTTTGGATGTAATTTTTGTTTGACTTGAATTCAAACTTGGAATTGATAGCTTCTGGGTAATAGGATTGGTCTGGGCTTTGTTCCTCATCTAATGTTGTTTCTTCTTGGTTTTCAGTTTCTTGTTCTGATGGAGGGGCCCTATTATTTTCCGAAATAGACTGGGTCCTGACCTCATCCACTACTAAATTATTTTTTGTTCCAAGTTTGTGGTATTTAATGACTTTGTCAGCCATTGCAAAAAGATTCAGTTGCAGCAGCTTTTCAGGAGGGGGTTCCACTTTCTGGCCAATAACCTGTTTGAACTTACTAGATACCTGTTGAGATATTGGTACAGAAGCATATACAAACAGGAGCAAAATTAATATAGAGATTTTCATAGCGATAGCTGCAAACACAGATAGTAAAATTCGCACCCAAATAATTAAAATCATTTATGCTTGCAGTATTTGGAATTTACGAGTTATCCAAACAAAAAAAAACGCTCCTGCCATTCGCCTATTCCTTTGATAACCTGATCAACAACAGAATGTAAACGATATAGGTCCCTTGATAAACTACATAGGAAGCTTAGACCTATATATATATATATATGTTAGGACGTGAAAATGTTAAAATAATTGGTCTCACGTGACACGTTGATAAGAGTGTTTCAAATAAAAATTTAGGCGTTCGATAACAATAGGTCAATTTCAAAGTTAAATGGAGATTGCGAAACTTGATCTAATGGATACAACTTAATTAAAGAACGAGGGTTATAAAAGAATACTCTCAACTGGATGTCCAGTGGAAAGTGATGGCCAACCTGGAGCAAGTCACGATGACTATCCATTAGTAAAAGACTCAATGACATGTCCAAAATATCAATTGCGCAGGAGTAACTTCCTCTCGCAGCTTTAAGACACTGGTGAAAGAGATTAGTGCGAAAATAAAAAAAAAAAGTATTACCTTATTTAAGCAATACGCTCCAGTGTTCGTACCGGACAATCGGCCCCAAAAAGATCTAGTGACTATTGTTTTTCTATATATGATCGTAATGGTATAATCGCAACACGGTACAAAATATCCAAGACGACTGCACATGTGGCTCAAGTTATAAGTACCGTTGGAAAATTACCCAGTTTGGATCCCGGTCAAGATTTCTTTAATCTCGATTTGGAAATAAATTGATCTTACAATTCACCTGTGCCACTGAGTTAATAAATGGATTAGACATTTACAAAACTTTCAAGACCATAAATACTTGATCTCAATCTCTCGAATACTTTTTAATTAACGAATCAATGTTTGAAACGTAAGTCAAACTAATCTTAGATTCTGTGTTTTTTAAGGGTACATGCGAGAACTAAATCTTATTTGGAGTGCCCCTGTCCATATACAGTTTGGCGCCTCCATTTCCGCGCACTCCGGACACGACTCAGCCAAACTTTAAGCCCAAGGAAAATTTTTAGGTTACGTAGATTATCTAGCTAATTCATTGTATTGCCTTCAAATCCAATACTTGAATGGCTAATTACGTCCAACTTAAGTATTCATAAATATAGCCCACTACCATTCGTTTCTGTACTTTGATTTACTATTATCCCTCGGTGTTTATTTTCGCTCAGTTATTATTCAAGTCGAAAAATATCCTTGCTATTATTCCCTTCATCGAAACAAGATAATCTGAAAATAACCGTTAATTGAAACTGATTTATCCACCATAAAACTAACCAGAAATACAAGGTATTAGTATCTGTTACTTGTAGATCACAATTTCCCACTTACTCGTGCCCACATTTATTCATAGATGATTAACAACCGATCAAGAAAAAACTCCCTAACTTCATTATCTTCGACTTATTCAACTTCCAGTAACGCAACAGGCACATCTCAGTTAGGCTCACAAGGAGCTTCCGTTAGAAGTATGTCAACGAATAATTTGATTACTATTGACAGTAAGTTCGTCAAGAAAAATATGAAAAGATCCGGCTCAGATGTTAATCTTTACAAAAATCAAGGAACTTATTACTTCCCAAACGGTGAAGTATTCCGCCCTAGGGGCAACCCATCACCACGTCCGAGACCAGGAAGGCCAGGAAAAATCGGACCGTCACTTGACTCTACTCGTACACAGGATAATAAGTTCCCTAAGACAACCGCGACGCCAAATACGGCGACTGGTACGAGTACTGATGCAACACTTCAAGTTTCCCGTCATTCGGCTCATGGTCATATGTCTTCTTCCAGTCCGGCAAATTTGGCTCGTACTTCATCGGTAGATTCGTTGAATTCAATGAATAATTTAACTAGATCATATTCTTCGAGTAATATTAGAAAGAATAATAATAAAAATTTGGCTCAGTCTTTGAGACAAAGTAGAGCTGATACTCCAACAAATATAACTTTATTCCAACAGCATTTGAGTCAACAGCATCAGCAGCACCAACCAGGCCAACTCCCCCAACAGTATTCCCAACAATTCCAGCAGTTTCAACAGTTTCAACATCAACAATCACCCAATATACCTAATCATTCTTCTTTCACTTCTCCTAATATTCATCCCCAGTATCAATTGCATTCCAACAGTTCGTCCTCCACTAGTCTTAAGAATTTGCAATCCAGCAATTTGATTAAAAGTATGACTCTATTATCTTCCAAGCCCGATGAAAATCGTGTAAAATCCGATTCAAATTTATCCAGTTCCTCTAATTACACATTAAACAGATCAACATCTAATACTCCTCAAACCTCAGTGTCTGCGTCTGTTGAAGATGAAAAGGAAAAATCGGAAAAATCAGATAATTCAAGACCTAGTTCTTACTTCACTCCTGGTGATGAAAATTTGACAATTTTGAAAGAAGTTCATAACGAAAACCAAGATGCACATGAACAAGAGGTTATCATATCTCCTCAAAGCGTCTCACAATTCACTGTGGATACGCCGGAAAGTGCTCCTGTAGAGGAATTCTCCACTCCTTTAAATACTACCCCAGTAGGAACTGAAGAGTTCGATTTTCCTATGGCATCTCCGATCAAAGAACCCTTTGAATACATGGAGCCCCCAAAACTACGTCTCAATGAAGAAGACGAGTTTGGTCCTATTAATGATGACAATTCCATCGCTTCTTCCATTTACTCTTCTGTCCATGGGAGTAACGCTCAAATCGAAATTCCATTGGGCCAAAAGTCAAGTATTGACGAAGATGCTAGTGCTTCTGAGGCCACGGAAAACCTTGATTTGACCCCAACCCCGACCCCGACTGTGTTCATGAGCCCAAGAGAGGGCTCAGTTGATGGCAAATCTACAGCTCTGGCTGATACCAAGAATTTTGGTACCCCAATAGGATCTGCAAAGTCACCTGACAACGATTCCATCACGTATTCTTCCACTGAGTCGTCCTCCTTCCCATCTCCCACATCTTCCAATAGCGATGGCCACGAGGATTTGGACGATTTGCTCAATGATTACCAAGCAGATAGTCCTCTTTCTAAGCCTCCAAGATCTTCTGTCACTATGGGTAAGAATGAGACTTTGGACAGTTTGTTCGGAAGGACCCAAGCACCTCCATCTCCGATTAGGAACCAACAAGAATTGTTGGTCAATAACTCCTCAGAGTCGTTCAGTTCGTTGGCTGGTACCAATAAGAAATTGATCGATGAAGGAAACAATGTAGTAGACTTAAGATATCAAGAAATTTCAGACAATATCAAAGAAGATAACACCTCCTCTGTTCCTATAAACCTGAGTGATGAAAATGATTTAGCATTGAAAGAAAATGAAGCACCAATTCAAAAACTAGATGAGATGACGACTCAGCTGAAGGTAAGGTTGACTCCAAAATGTAGTTCTCACACTGAGTCCAAATCTTCTATTGATCAGCACAGCACAGAGGCTGGATGTGAATATGCAAAGACTGTCATTGTAGAAGAACAAGCCAAACCTGATATTATTTTAAAAAATCGATTGGAGGCTACTAAGACTGTGGCCGAAAATGATGGAGGTGAACCATTGCGAGCAAAACCGCAAGATCTTCAGTCTTCTGCTGAACCATTCAAGAGCCCTCAACCGAAGTCCATATTAGATACCGTTGAACACCCAAAGAGTAAATCAATGTTAGATGTACGCGATGCTCCCAGACCAAAGGTTAAATCAATGTTGGATGTTACAGACACACCAATGCCGAAGGCAAAGGTTGATCACATAGATACACCAATTATTAATCAATCGGTCGAATCATTGGCCACAGCAGATTCCAAAGTTAAAGATATTCAATTAGACTTGAAATATGAGAGCCCCCAGAAACCTGCTAGGGCATTTGTACCGCCTCTGACACCTATCGACTCTGTTCACAAATCTCCTACTGTTTCGATTGACCATGCTAATGAAGATGAACTCCCGGGGAACACTAGCTTACAAAAATCAATGGACAAGTCGTTACCTTCAACTCCTAGCCCTCAATCTAAAGCTAAAGAAGTTAAGAGTGTTAAGTCTATGGGCTATTTACAAGATAAAACATTTTGGAAAAAGGTTTTCAATAAGAAACCAGCTACTGTAGAGTCCAGTGCAGCAAAGCGTAGGGAGTCTGTGGATCCACACAAGAATTTGACTCCTAGCTCTAGAGATTCCATCGACACCGGTTATGATAGAGGCTACGATAATTCGACTGTTAGTTCTCAATCAAATTCCACCGTAACGTCTACTGCTTCTAAATGGAAGAAGATCACCAGTACAAAAAGGAGCTTCTCGTTGAAAGACTTGAAAATTTCTTCATTCGGAAAGCGCCATGAAGAGACTCCTCCTCCTTTACCAAAGATGCCAAAATCTAATGACCTGATATTAGGACCAGATTTTGAGCGTGACACGGAATCTGAACCAGTTTTAGTCTCGGAAGAACTTACTCTCACCAAGCTTCCTTCCTTCGAAACCGAAGAAAACATATTTGATGATATGCTTGACGTTTTTGATGAGAAGTTAGATCATGTTGGTAGAAAATCAATTGTTCAGCCAAAGCCTATCACAGTTACTGAGCCATTCTTGAAAGACGATGAGTTGACCCCAGATCAAATTGAGGATCAACAAATCAAAGATACAACAGCTTCTGCACATTCGCGGTCCAATAGTGATGATTATATTGATGCTAACTTAGAATTCTTGAAAGAAGAACTCATTTGGCCAATTGATACTGTCTCAGATGTGAAGTCTATCAAGTCACAAAAAGTTGAAGAAATTCCTCTACAACCTGTTATAACAGATGAATCCGAAAAGTCTGTTGGAGGCGAAGAAGAGGTTTTTTATATTGATAGAGAACAATTGAATAATTTATTCAATAACATCACCTATAGTCAAAGAAGAAAACTTCCTATGCACTTGAAGTACATTAAACAATTCAAAGATTATCCAGTTCTTGAAATTAGCGTTAAAAAGTTTGAAAATTTGATTGACCTGAAATTGGTATTTAACAATGACAGAACAGCTGCGTCAATTTTGAAAAGGCGTTCAAAATATGCAGGTAGTAATAGAACTTTGAGCTATAGAGATAGAACAAAGCCATTGGCTACTGCTAAAGCAAGAGTGCAGTTTTCAAATAAGATTGTTGTCAATGAAACTTTCCCACCTGGTATGTACTCAAGGTATAACAGATCTGTCACTCAATACACTTTGTCAGATCCTGTTGAAATTGCCAGGCTCAAGAATGAAATGAATGAATATAAATGTAATGAGATGTTAGTTCATGAGCAATCACAGAACAACACTCATTTCTTCTACTGATACTTTATTTTATATACATATAGAATGGACTTTCAAAATGTACATTAAATTAGAACGATTATGATCCTCTATAAGTAGTATAACTATGGTTTGATAATAATAGGGGAATATGATAATGATTGTCAGGAGGGTTGTCAATGGTGAAAATGATTTCAACCACTGGGAAGAATGTTCTTGAACCATCATTCAATTCATGAATGTATTTTCCAGTACAGAATTTGATCTTATAAACTCCTGGGACAAGCTTGTTCCATTTGTTACCCGAAATACCAATGTCTTCATTTTGTCCACTTGGATTGAATGTCCAATTCTTAATTCTCCCATCCTTATCAGTTCTACTCTTCGCAAAAGCTTCTGTGTTTGAAATATCGTAACTGCTTTCATCAGACTTATCGACAATCAAAGGTCCAATATAGTAGATGGAGCAGGTAACACCGTCAGCAGGCTTACCTTTTGTGGTATCCAATATATGACAAGTAACAGGGTCTACAGGCATTGGCTTCAAATTCGAAAAAAAAGGGCTCCTTCAAAGATAAAGATTTATTGTAATATTTTAAATCGGAGGACTCCGAGCGCGATAAGCTATTCACCTATATATGTCCATTCCACTCTTGATCTATTATAATTCCAATGCAGTCTCTCTTTAGCTATAACTATTTCAACCACCTCGTTGATGACTCTGGAATTGACGTCCTGCCCGAGGACGCCAGGGTACAACAACTTGAATATGCGCAAATAATTCTCCACGTCGAAAGCTTTGATACCCCCACTATATTTTATAGTTTGTAGACATCCTTTGATATGCTTATAGAGTTTCTGGAGATTGGTCAGCTTGATTATTTGCTTTTTTGTGGCCTTGATTAAATTGTATCTCCTTTGTAGATTGTGCCTGATGAAATGGAACGTTTCCTGTTTTATTATGGGGAAGTCCTTATTACCATCGCCACATTCAATAGTGGCCTTGGATATAGTGAGACTGTGTAAGAGATCATTAATATGATGGTCATGGTAGATATCTATCAACTTAACTGGCCGGCAGTTTCTTGCAAGGAGGTATTTAATGAACTCAACAGTTATCTGTAATTCCGAAATTAGTGGTGTAAATGTAGAAACCTCTTCAATAACCTGGAGCAGACAATCTAAATCGATGATTTCGTCTTGAGACGATACGCTCCCATCACCGCCACTTACCTCGCTACCATCATCGATGTCTATAACTTCTGGACTCGAACAAGATGCTGAATCATTACTGTTATCTGTACCTTTTGAGTTTTGCAGAGAGTTAAGTATACCCGAACTGTTCTCCCTCTGTCCTTTATCAGAATCTTCAAGAATATAACGTCTTTCGTCATACATGAAGGGAGCTTTCAAAATATGATTAGGATTTTCATAAGAACAAGAATATTTCCAAGGATTTTTGAACAAAAGACGTTTGAGTTGTAAGCTTTGATTCCAATGATCTATTTGAGACGATAAATAATCTCTCTGTTGAACGCAATCAATATACTCTGAAGTAATTTCAACTCGATTTCGAAAGACACCCGCCAATCCTTGAGTTTTTATTACCTTTCCATACGAATTAAAAGGCGAAAGTCCAGCCCCTATAAACAATAAATACAGTATCCTGACCAAGATGGTCAGGTCCTCACCGGAGAAATCGTCTAGTGTAATATTTACGATTGTTTTTGAAATGTCGTCATGGTCTCTAACGTAAATGTTTACGATTCTCCCGGTTAACTTTATTTTCTTGATCGGATGATTATTCAAGAAAACACACTCATTTTCGAATGCTTTAAATCCGTAAATATTAAGGAATGAAGGGTAGTTATGGATATCATTAACTAAAAGTGGGTTAGGTACATCGTAAAATGGATTTAAGTGAAACAACTGGGGTACGTAGAACTCTATCTCTCCCCGTCGCACGAAAATGTGGTCTTCGCCTGGAGCAAAATCAATTATTGTCATATTGTAAACATCAAACAGACAACATGGATTAATGCGCAGCCAAAATGATGAGATGCGAAGAAATTTTAGATTGTACATAATTTAACATGGCATTATTTGAAGTTGAAGGTTGGGATATTAAAACCGACAAGATTGCCTTTGGGGGTGCTAACTCCAAAGAGGCTAACAAAAAGAAGGAAAAAAGGGAAAAGAAGAAACAAGAAAGAAAAGAAAAACTAGCTGCCAGCTCTGAAGAATCAAAGAAAGAAAAGAGTAAAACTACAAAAAGAAAACTTGAAGAAGCAGAAGAAACTGCAAATAACGATGTTGATGTGAAACCAATACAAGAACTGCAACCTTTGGTCCAGTCATCCAAACTTTCTCCTTTGCAGCAGAAAATGATGGCTAAATTGTCTGGATCAAGATTCAGATGGATTAATGAGCAGTTATACACCATTACTTCTGATTCTGCATTGGAGTTGATTAAACAACAACCAGCATTGTTTGATGAATACCACCAAGGATTCAGGTCCCAAGTTCAATCATGGCCAGAAAATCCTGTCAACGTCTTTGTCGACCAAATTAAAGAAAGATGTAAAAGACCCGTGAATGCTCCAGGGGGATTACCTGGATTATACCCCAATAAAGAAGTTGTAATAGCCGACATGGGGTGTGGTGAAGCACAACTTTCTTTAAATGTGAGTAATTTCTTGAAAGAAAACAAAAAATCAAAGAATAATAAAGGTAAATCCCCAAGAAAACCAAACATCAAAGTACACAGTTTTGACTTGAAGAAAGTTAATGATAGAATTACAGTTGCGGATATTAAAAATGTTCCATTACCAAATGAATCTTGTACTATAGTTATATTTTGTTTAGCCTTGATGGGTACCAACTTTCTTGACTTCATAGAAGAAGCTCATAGAATTTTAGCTCCTCGAGGTGAACTATGGATAGCCGAAATCAAGTCAAGGTTTACCGAAAACGAAAAAAAGACTAAAGAACAAGTAGGTGAAGAGTTTGTGAATGCCATTAAAACCACTGGCTTTTACCATAAGAATACTGACAACTCCAATAAAATGTTTACTAGATTTGAATTTTTCAAGCCATCAAAAGATATTGTTGAGGAAAGAAAACAAAATCAGAAAAAGAAATTCATTGAACAAGAATCACACGCAGAAGAGTTGAAGAAAAGAAGGGATCAAAAACCAGAAGGAGAATGGTTGTTGAAGCCATGTATCTATAAGAGAAGATAACGTTCTATATTGTATACTATAATCTATAATGTAAGCTGTAATCTAGATCAAATGAATTTAGCATATTTTTCAAGTACTTTATTTACTTTCTGAGTCAATTCTTCCTTTCTGAAGTCATCACACCAAGAGAGTTTGATACTATTAAGAGCGATGAATTTCCAATCATCAATTGAAAAGCCAAAGTGTTTTTGTACGGCCAAATAATTGTCTAAAATATAACCCCCAAAGTACGCTGGGTCATCTGAGTTAATAGAGAAAGGCACCTTTTTATCCAAGAATTTCCTCAAAGGAATTTCACTGATGTCGTCAACTACCCTCAATTTAAGATTGGACATGGGGCAGACAGTTAGCAAGACTTCTTCTTTGGCTAAGTGATCTAACAATTCATCTTTCTGAACGGAGTTCACACCGTGATCGATTCTAGTGACATCTAAATGTTCTAAAGCGTCTTCAATGTAAGTATGGTCACCTTCTTCACCGGCATGAGCAGTAAGGCCAACATCAGGGAAAGCCTCTTTAATTCTTTGGTAGCAGTCTTTGAATAATAAAGGAACATTTGGCACCTCAGATGAATCTAAACCTAATCCATGTATGATTCCTTCTTCGTAATATTTTTCTGCCAAGCTGATAGTATTCAAACCATCCTCAGCTGGCAAGTGTCTTAATAAACACATAATCAACTTATTGGTCGTTCCAATCTGTTTGGATGCATCTTCGCACGCTCTTTTGAAACCAGAAACAACAACATGAATATCAATACCTCTTTCAATGTGGGCTTGAGGATCAAAAAATACTTCGGAGTGGAGACAATTATCAGAATGCGCTTTGAAGAAGTATGCCATAGCCAAATCATAAAAGTCATCTTCCTTGATCAATACACTCATTCCCACATAGTAATGATCCAAAAAATCTTGAAGATCGGAGAAATTGTTGTACCTCTCATTGCATTCTTCAACGGTTTTAGGATGCGATTCAGGAAGTCTGATATCATTTCTTTCCGCTAATTTAAAGAGTAAGTCAGGTTGAAGGGTCCCTTCAAGGTGAAGGTGATGTTCACATTTAGGTAACTCATGGAGAAAGTCTTTGATGTGGCCAGAACAATCGAAACTCATTCTTTCTGAGCAGAATTGTAGTCGAATATGTCAAATTGTAGAGATAAGAAATGCGAAAACTGTTCTTTGAGTCTAGATACAGGAGTGGAAAGCGACTTCATCAAATAGTGCTTAAGGTGAAACGGAGTTAATGTGGTCTCTCTAAAGCCATAAAAATACATACGAGAATGATAGTAACATAAAGATGGTAGCCATGGGATACGGTGGTACTAAGTAAGTTTGTATAATCGTTAGTGGTGGACTCAGCCTGGCTCTCACCAAGTTTTTTACTATCTGCGTAACTGGATCTAAAAATAGCACCAAGTGGTAAAACTAAAACAAGAAAATCTGTCACGCTAAAAACACAGGGGCTTGTTTCAGATTAAGGTACGTTTTACCAATGTATATATGAAAGTGACGTTGTCCAATTCTTTCACTTATTATTTTATTTGTGCAACATTGTACTGTTTTATTAAGAGTTGGATTTGTCAAGCATCTTAAGCACTCCTAATACATTCCAGTCATAACCTCGAAATTTTAATAGAGTGATCACCTTGATATACGGGAACTGAAGAAACACAATCCTAATTATTTTCCTCTCAAATAACAAATTCGTATACCTTCTATTCAGTTAAATATCCGTGTGTGATTACTTCTTGATCCAGCCATTTGTTTACCTCAACTGCGGAAAAAAAATAATTGATCTGATTCTCGTCTACACAGATCTAGTTTTATTAGGATCCTCAGATATATTATATGAGTGGACATAATTATAACTACAATTACTCCCATGGTGGACATGAGAACCATCATGATAGCAGCGATGATGACCACTTCGTTCGACACCAGCAATCAGGAACATATAATTACAACACAGGTAGAATCCCTAGCGATCCTTCTATCAACTTCAGACAACCCCCTCCTGTTTATAACCAGTCTTACACCCATGGAGACGATACCTATGAGGATGTGACTAGTTTCTACCGCGATGAGAATGAGGATACTTATAATAGACCGTCGCAGATTTTCAATACAAGTACCACACACTTGAATCCTAATCAACCGTATGGAAATAACCCTTTTCAAGGTTCTTCTAGTTTTGAGGACTTACACAACCCTCCACCTCCATTAAATGCACAGGACGACTATGAAATGAATCATTATAACGACTACAACTATAGCACTCCTCAACACAGTGCCTTCCACCAAGCATTTGTTCCTCATGTGTATGATGATGACGACGACGAAGAAAAAGAATTTGATAGAAATATCCAATACAATGACTTTGAAGGTGACCATTACGACTTGAATACAATTCAAGCTCCTCAATATGAAGAAGAAGTAGATTCTCCATTTGGTGATGACTTACTGATTGAAAAACCTCCTGAAGAGGAACAAGTTAGAAGTAAACCTCAAATTGGAGTGGCGTCAGGTATCAACGGTCATTTGGTTCTTGATTGTCCTGTTGCAACAGAATTGTTAAGGAAATTTCCCGACTATAATGCCGAAGCAAAAGATGGAGGATTATCTAGAGAATTTGCTTATATGAGATACACAGCTGTAACATGTGGGCCTTCTAATTTCTATAAAGATGGCTATATTTTAAGACCAGTACATTATCCTCAACCAAGACAAACTGAGTTGATGGTTGTGATTACTATGTATAATGAAGATGATATCTTGTTGGCTCGTACTTTGAAGGGAGTTTTTAAGAACATTAAGCATTTGGAGTCTAGAAATAGGTCTTCAGTTTGGGGTAAGGACTCTTGGAAGAAAGTTGTTGTTTGCATCGTTTCAGATGGTCGTTCTAAGATTAATGAAAGAGCCCAAGCATTATTGGCTGCTTTAGGTGTTTACCAAGAAGGGCTCGCCAAGTCTCAAGTTGATGAGCACAAGGTGAGAGCTCATATGTACGAATACACCACAAGAGTGGGTATTTCTAGTGTTGACGACACTGTCAAGCTAACTACCGAAAAGATCGTCCCAGTCCAGTTATTATTCTGTTTGAAAGAACAAAATGCTAAGAAGATTAACTCTCATCGTTGGTGTTTCCAAGCTATCAGTCAGGTTTTAGATCCAAAATATGTTGTCTTATTGGATGCTGGTACTCAACCATCTGGTAAGTCATTGTATCACTTATGGAAAGAATTTGACAAGGATCCCCAAGTTGCGGGCGCTTGTGGTGAAATTAAAGCTTCATTGAAAAAAAGAGAATTCATGACCAACCCAATTACTTACGGACAAAACTTTGAATACAAAATTTCAAATATTTTAGACAAACCTACTGAATCAGTATTTGGTTTCATTTCTGTTTTGCCAGGTGCTTTTTCAGCTTATAGATATGTGGCTTTATTGAACGATGTCAACGGACTAGGTCCCTTGGAAAAGTATTTCAAGGGTGAATTCTTGCATAGCAGTGGTGAATTAGATCCAAACGATGACGAATATGTTTTAAAGTCTCAACAGATGAAAGATGAAGCTGGGATTTTTACCTCCAATATGTACCTTGCCGAAGATAGAATTTTGTGTTATGAATTGGTTGCCAAAAAGAATTGTTCATGGTTATTGAGATACTGTAAAAGTGCAAGTGCTGAAACAGATGTTCCTGACAGATTAGCAGAATTTATATTACAAAGAAGAAGATGGTTGAATGGTTCCTTTTTCGCTGCAACTTATTCTTTGGTTCACTTCCCAAAAATTTGGCATTCATCTCATTCTTTTGGTAGAAAGATTTTCTTACACATTGAATTCATTTATCAATTCTTGAATTTGATTGTATCTTGGTTTTCTATTGGGACTTATTTCTTGGTTTTCAGAATTTTAACTACAGGTTTAGCTGACAAAGCTTTGGGTTTTGCTCCTGGTAATATCTTGTCAGTTATTTTCTTGTGGTTGTATCTTGCTTCATTGGTGACGACATTTGTTTTGAGTTTTGGTAACAAACCAAAAGGTACAGAAAAGTTCTACATTGTGATTGTTATTTTCTTTGCTATATTAATGGCGTATATGATTTTTGCAGCTATTTTTATGGCAGTTCACTCGGTCCAAGAGATTTATAATAGTCATCAGAAGATTACTGTTGCTCTTTTTTTCCAAAACTCCCAGTTCAGAGATTTAGTTGTTGCTACTTCTTCCACTTATGCGATGTACTTTTTGGCCTCATTCTTGTATTTTGAACCATGGCATATGTTCACCTCCTTTATTCAATATATTTTATTGTCACCGTCCTATATCAACGTTTTGAACATTTATGCTTTCTGTAACATCGATGATATATCTTGGGGTACTAAAGGTGATGTAGGTGCTACGGATTTGGGTGTAGCAAAGGTAAGGGAGGATGGTACTTTCGATGTGAACATTCCTATTTTGAAAGAAGAAATCAATCAATCTTATTTGAACCAATTGGAAAAAATCAAAAAACCCATTGAAGATAATGGAAGTGGTTATACCCCAACAAACGAAGATTATTACGCTTATATCAGATCTATGACGGTGTTGATATGGATGGTTTCGAACTTTGTCATTGTTGCACTAGTTTTAAAAAGTGGTGGATTAAACCAATTTGGAGGAACCAGTGTGGAAAAAAGAGAGAAAGTGTTCTTAACTGTTATTTTATGGATGGTTGCATTCATGGCACTCTTCCGTTTTATCGGATGTTCTCTTTATTTAGTGCAAAGATTTTTACGTAACTTCAAGCACTCAACGTCTTATCAAAAACAACAAAAGGGTTTACTATGAACTCACTTGAATAATGAAAATATATGCATTTATGGTAAAAGATTTTGTAGACGTAAGGCCGGATTTAGAAGCAGATATGAGCTTGGATGCCATAGACTTATAATAATAATGAGTGTAGAAGATCAAGAAAATACATCATGGGTGGAATGAATGGCGGTTTCCTCAAGTTGATTTTCTAAAACCAAATTAAGATATGTCTCAGTCGCGCTTGAAAACAACATCGCACTGTTTACATTTAGATAAAGATGAACAAGAGACGTCGTAATGAAGACTTACTTGCACAGTTGGGCGAGCCTCTACCGTTGCCTTATAGACCCAATGAGGAACGTTCAAATATACTCCTCCCCAAAGACAATAGCCACGATTTACTCAACAACGAGTTGTTGTATAGAAAACCCAGCTCAGCCCAAAATAAGTTACAACAATTAGAAGAGGAAATAGACCAAGAGATTGGGAAGCCTCCCAACACTCAAGGAACTCCCCAACTTATACAACTTCGCCGAAGACCAAACCCTATACGAAGAGAAATCATACAAAAGCTGAAAGAACTCGGAATAATTGATAGTATTGAATATCAACTTCAGAATATTAAAGAATTGATAAAAACCAATAAACTTAATCCGAGTGAAATAGGGTTTTTATACAATTTGAAAGATCAAATAGAGTTACAGTTGTATCACAGACAAGATATTGGGATGCACAACTATACAGATGAACCTCAACACATGCAACAGAGCTACGCAAATTCACAATTTGTTGAGCCAGAACTTAACGGGCATCAAGAAGAAAGTGCTTCCTCAATAATACAAGAACTTGAAAAGTTTCAAAATATAAAAAGATCTAACGCACCAAAAAGAGAATGGGAGTTTTCCGTCACCAATAAGACTGTTCTAATTACTTTACTATGTACAATTATATTTCTATTAATCCCGTACCTTTTAGACCTAACAGGGTACGAATACTGTTATTATTATTGTTGAGTCAACAGTCAATCTAACCTGTAATATACGACCGCCTCATGCTGAAACAATCATCAATTAATCATCATAATCATTAGCAGGAGGTCTAGCAGCTTCACTGTTTAAATATAAATCAATTGCAACAGAAAAGGCAGCAAAACCAGCACAACCGAAAAAAGCTGCTTGAGGACCGGCCTTAATAGAAAGAGCGGCACCAGTGATGCATCCGGCACTTACACCATTATAGATATCATGCTTAGCCCTTAAACTTTCAATGGAACATTCAACACCCGAATAAACCATACCAATGTATCCGAAATTTTTGGCAGAACCCCAAGCTCTTTTACCCATATCCGTAAACTGTAATTTCATTTGCTGCTTGAACGGTAATTCACTGATATGATTAGCACCTCCACCCACAGGAACATCGTAGGCCATAGATGCCATAAATAGACCAAAGAAACCACCTAAACCAAAACCAGATACACCTGCCATGGTAGTTTTTCCGGGACAAGATTGCATGAGTCCAATCATTTGCTTAGCTCCTTGTTCTGCTACTTCCTCCTGGGTCATTTGACCCTGGGGTTTGGACGTTGCAAATGGATCATATACACCAAACATGTTAAAAAATTTTCGCACCAGCTCAAAGGAGATTTTATGAGATACTGTAAAAGAACGAAGCTGAGATTGAGATGCGGCGAAGTAAAATGAATTGCAATTGAATAGGGAGATGTGGTAGAAGGACCAGTCTAGCAATTACAAAGGGCATGTTTGGAAATATCTAATTAACCGAACTTTTGAGCCACATGATTAATTCCAACTGTAATGTCCCAGCCGCTTACTTGATCGATTTGTTGCGACTAATTGCCGCAAATAAATTAGTTGCAAAAGGAAGACTTTGTTCGAGTATTATGGGATACACAAAAATATTTCTTGTAAAGTGTATTGGTTTACAAGTTTTGCGTGTGATGAAGGTTTCTGGGGCACCAAGTTAATTTCTATAACAATCTTAAAGCCTGTATACCCTTTCCCTAAATTATAATGGACACGAATAAGGAACAAGGAACAAGCTGCCTAATTTACCAGAACTGAAACAATTGAAGCTTTTGAAGTACCCATAGATTCCATATGGTCCTAACATTACTCCTTCTTTCTCATGAAATTGCTTTCAGGTTCCTTAAGTCTCGCTTGACCCCACAGGCCCCACTTCCATATTAGCTAAACCCCCTAGAAAAGTTCCAGCTGACTTCCTTTTCAGTATTGCAAAACTCCTGCGTCTCCTAACTGGACCCCCTCAATTTAAATCTACTCTCCACATCTCCACAGATCATTACCCATTACTGATAAGAGGAGAAAAATCGTGCATCAATCATTTAAAACTGAAATCCAAAAAGACCCCTTAGCTCGACGGTAGGAGCTAGTCTCGAAAGTACCAGACATTAAAGGACAATTTATCGTATATGATCGGCTAAAGCAGCAAAACACTATGTGTGTTAAACCAGGAAATCAGCCAATCATTTGAACTACCTGAATTGGCTTGTCGGAATAATAAGTAACGTGAGACTTTGTCGTGTGCTCTCAACATCACCAGATTAGTCTCTTATCAGGCGAGAAGAGCGCAACTGTCATTTAAATCTGTAAAACATACTATATAGAAGCGTAAATATAGGGGTTTAGAGTTCCCTGATATGATCTATTTCTATTTACATCAAGCCTTGTATATTCAAAGCTTTTCTAAGTATCCCGAATAACTTACCAGGACTAAGTGCACTGTGCACACAAGCTGCAAATACTGACCCAACCTCTTTAGACTTCGTAAGACCGTTAATCACGATACATCTACTCTAGTAGCACCCAATTTTTGATATCTATATGGTTCAAATATGGGGAAAGTCAATGATTTCTTTGTCAAGTCTTGAATTAGCCCCCTCTTGCATTCACCCACACTTATTCCGAAAAAAGTATCGTGATAATGTGGAGTGATATTTCTTTTTAGCCGCAAACTTCTTGGGGAAAGCCCAAATCCAGCCGGTCAAGGATGCAATTGTATAACTCCATAAAGTATAAATATGGGGTTTAATCCAGTAAATAATTTGGATTCTTCACACATATATCGTGTATTAACTTTTTCACAAGTATATAAGAAACCAACAATTATTAATTATGGGTAAAAAAGAAAGAAAAGGCTCAGTGTCTGTTGACCTTGAAAGCTGTGATAAATTGAAGCATCTAAAGGCAATCCCAAAGGCTCGTTCTGCCTCTATCACTTCTTTAGAGAGTGAGGATGGCTCTATTGAGTCAATATTAAAACCCCCACCAATGAGAGAATTTGATGATTTAAGAGCTTTTGAGGCTTTTATCAGAGATGAAACTTGGGATAATGAGTTTGACTACTTGCATGCTCATTTAAAGTATTATCCCCCTTTTATTATGAAGGAGTGTCACGACAACTTAGATAAGGTTAAGCCAACTGCTAACAAGAATAGTCGTAAATTCCGGAGAAACTTACAACATCATGTTAAGAGACATTTGATGAAGGAAATGTCCATTTGTAGTGGTTATGAAATGGATTTTAAGAAATTGAGTATCGAAGATACTCCAAGGAAAATGACCTGGAAGTACGAAGATACTACAGATCATGGCTTTGATCCAGAAGAAGAGGAGATGTTTGATAGACATTGGAAGTTAGAATTAGAGGTTAGTTGCAACAACGAAAACGCTTTAGTTGATGTCCACTATAAGGCTATCCCATTGTAATTGATTTACAGGTGTCCTTGTTGCTGGATCAAAATGTAACCACACCACCATAAAGACGTTTTAAAACGTCCACGAATTGATGAAGGAAGATTATGAATGTTGATGTGATCACGAATGTGCTTTTGTTTTTTAATTAACTGAATAAATATACATTGTATTGAAAATTCCGTTATATTGATTGTAAGCTTTCCCTTTTAAACCTATTCTTTTATTCTATTATACAATTTCAAAACTTCTTGCATCCTAACTCCTAGCCAAAGAATCATAAGCTGGAGAGGTATTTTCATATTCATTGATGTAATAATTAACATTTGCTTCAAGGAAGTCCATGATACACTTGCATTCTGCGATTAGCACCTGAATACTTGGGCCGTCCATTGACGTCTCTGCTACAAGTCCAGGTAAAGTTACAAATAATCTAAGAAGGTGTTCAAACCCATAAATCAGTGCTAACTCGATTTCATCACCACGAGACTTCAAAAGGTCACCATATTGAAGTCTCTCATACTTATAAAGCAAAATAAGTTTCACTGATTGGTTGAAATAAGTTTCTAAGCCCGCCACTACTTCTTTGGTCACGTTATACTGTTCACGAGTTTTCTCTCCATAAGAATGAGTTAAATAATCCTTTAAAATTAACGTCACAGGTTTCACTGATGGAATTTTGACAAGTTTACGATCTTTAGTAATAAGCTCCCAATCATCAACCAACAAATACTTAAGTTTTGCAGGCATCGGAAGTATTATATCATTTTTTCTTTTATGTATTTTAACCTCTTCTTCCTCTTTCTTTTTACGTTTCTTATTCTTTACGGTTGCAGTCTTTTTGGGTCCAGTAATGTTTACCTGAGTAGATAGAGGTTTTCTTCTACTTTCGTTGTAATCTTCCCGTACTCTTTTACGAAGATTTAAATTCCGATCATTGATATTCATAATTCTTCCTTTGGTGACCCATTCATCCCATTTCAGATTCCATCCCATATAATGAAGTAGAAAAGAATTCTCTTCAAATAAATGTGGGGGTATTTCATTTTCTCCAATAGGCTCATGTAAACCTTCCCCATTTTCAACATAAGCTTTACCAGGTCCATGAGTTTTTAAGACTTTGGCTTTGTAGATTAATGGACCATGATATGCCAATACTTGATCATTCACATTCACAATAAAGTCTGGTGAATCTTGCAGAGACAATGATGTTTGCGATAGAGACAATTGAGTAGACGAGACATCTGTCATGTTTCCCATATATGTAACTTCTATTTAACAAAGAATGCCTCACGTATCTCAAAATGCTCTTAGATACTTTTTGAAATCGCGCAAAAGTGCTCTCGTCTAGAAAATTTTTTTGTTTTTTTGCTCCAGTCTAAATCGAAGATAAATCTTAATAAAATTCCAGCTAATTGAATAAATATTAGTGATAAACTGGAGAGTTTATCTTATCTATACAAATATTTTGAAAGAAAGGGAAAGCCTTTCTCAATACAAATCATTACTTGATCTTCCTGGACCGTAGGGGTGTCTTTTTTTTTTTGACCTTGTAAAAAGTTAGCATATCAAAACCCTTGCCAATTGCAATAATGGCCCAACCTAGTAACTCTAACTTGGTAGGAGTTCACTACAAGGTTGGTAAAAAGATCGGAGAAGGATCTTTTGGAGTTATTTATGAAGGTGTGAACTTACTAACCAACCAACAGGTGGCTATCAAATTTGAAAACAGAAAATGTGAAGCCCCTCAGTTAAGAGATGAGTATAGAAGTTATAGAATTCTCAATAGTGCTGAAGGTATCCCCAAAGCATACTTTTTTGGCCAAGAAGGGGTTCATAATATTCTTATAATCGATTTACTTGGACCTTCTTTGGAAGATTTGTTCGATTGGTGTGGCAGAAAATTCTCTGTTAAAACAGTTATACAAGTTGCTAAACAGATGATACGTAGAGTACAACAGGTCCATGAGCATAATTTAATCTATAGAGACATAAAACCTGACAACTTTTTAATTGGAAAGCCAAGCACTCCACAAGCTAATCATATTTATGTGGTCGATTTTGGTATGGCTAAACAATATCGGGACCCTAAATCAAAATCTCATATTCCATACCGTGAAAAGAAAGCATTAAGTGGAACTGCAAGATATATGTCTATTAATACTCATCTAGGTAGAGAACAACTGAGAAGAGATGACTTGGAGAGTTTGGGTCACGTTTTCATGTATTTTTTGAGGGGCTCCTTACCATGGCAGGGATTGAAAGCACCTACCAACAAACAAAAATATGAAAAAATCGGTTATAAGAAACAGACTACTTCGATAAATGAGTTATGTTTTGGAATTCCTATTCAATTCGCCCAATACTTGAATTATGTACGGAATTTAAAATTTGACGAAGATCCTGACTACGATTATTTGGTGGAATTAATGGATAAAGCATTGGGATCAATAAACGCGGTTGAAGATGGTCATTACGACTGGATGGACTTGAATGGTGGTAAGGGCTGGGATGCTGCTTTAAACAAAAAGGCTAATTTGAATGGTTATGGTAACCCATACCCAAGAAACCAAACACAACAAGGACCAAATGCAAAATTAAATAGAAACAAGAAATCAAACTATAATTCTGTTACCCCGGACCAGAATCGTCACTTCATTAACTCAAATTATAACTCTGGCAGTGATCAATACCAAAGTGGTATGGTACCGATTAGAGATGATGGAGATTTGCATTCCGATAACACTTCATTTGACGGTAACAATGGTTGGTGGTCCAATATATGTTGCTGCCTTTAGACATAGCTGATTACCTAGTTAAATGCCCTCGTTGAAAGCATTTGCATTCAGCATTTTACGATTAATATTTTTTTTTTACGAAATCCTAAACTGAAGAGACATTACTTTTAAATTCACAAGATTTGGGTTCTACCATTTATTTGGTTGATATTGAATGGTTCTCATATTCTTTACTGACCCAGTCCTTTGTTACTTTATATACTTCTGTTCTCGTGTCTATTCTTGACTTGTAAAATAGGTAGAAAGACTGTTTAATTCTTTCAGTTCTGTCAATAGTTATTAATACACATTATCAAATAGATGCAAAAATATTATATCGCGTTTAAGCGCAATCCAAGACTAGTGGAATGACAGACATGAACTCCATGGAAGACTCAAGGTCAAAGTCTGCGTGCACCAGATGCCGTAAACGGAAGACTAAATGTTCCGGATCTTCACCTTGTACAACTTGTGTTCTCTCAAAATCTGAATGCGTTTACCCCAGAAGACCTAAACGAATAAAAGCTTATGATACTGAGATCGAGGCGCTCCACGCTAAAATTCGTAAACTAAACAATGAACTAAAACAAGAGAGACTATACAAGAAATTGCGTGAAACAAATGACTCTTTAAGTCTCTCTGTTCTTTTAAAATCGCCATCATCTGAATTGATTTGTTGGAATTTAATAAATTTCGTAAACGACTCGAATCAAGATTTAATGATTTCCCCTGACTTTAATTCTTTTATTGAGGAGAATTGTTATAATTCCATATTATATGTTAATGAAATCATCGGAACAAATCCGTGGCATGTTATTCAGCTTCTTCAGAATGTACCATTATCGGCCGTAGAGTATTCATTAACAAAAGTGGTATTATTTTTGAATGCTGGTTATTTGACATTGAACCCCAAAGAATTCATGGCACAATTGGCAACCTATTATACAGAAGATGGGAAATTTGCATTTAGAAATGTCGAAAACGTGGACTATTTTTTATTGAAAGTCCTTATGATTCTTGCTATGGGTAACGTTTATGATGATTCAGCTACTTTAGGTTTGGGGTTACCAAGAGTACTGTTGCCTGGGTTGGACAGCTTTCAAGTTGTCATTCAAAATTTACCTTCCAACTTTCAAATTATGAATTTTGACAAAAAGAATATTAAGAACATTTTAGAAGTTATTGAACTCTATGGAATGATTTCCAATTATTGTCGGCTATTGGATAAAAAATCTGCTGCCTGTCTTTTTACATCATTGGCGTTACAATTATGCATATCGATCAATTTACATAAGGAATCTGTCCTAACGAAGTCTTCGGAGAAAGGATTTGATTTAGAAGCTAATCACAACTCAAGGAGTATATTCTGGTCAATGTATTGCCTTAATAGATTTGCGTGTTCAAGAATTGGGCATCCATTACTCTTATCCTTCCAAGATATTAACCTTCTGATGGACTCAAAGCCCGTGACAGAATCTGGCGAGAGGTTTTTTTTTGATTCTAATAATTATGTTAAATACTACATTGAATTGGCAAGGATCTCAGAATTAATTAACGTTGAACTCTACAATACAAAGTACTCTCCCCAAGATTACTTGAACTCATCATTCCATATACTTTCTTTACTAAAAGAGTGGACCAAAAATCTCCCCAAAGATTTAGAATTAGAAGAGGTTATATCACGACAAACACCGAACTTAAGAACACTAGCCAGTCTACACTTAAATCATCTCCATCATGTTTACCTTACTTGTATTCCTTTTCTGATGCATTTGTCTAAATTAAAGATTGCTCAGTTTAGGAAAACAGGAGAGACTAAAAAAACAGATTTAAGCACCTTCCCTACCAATATTCAGAATCTAGTGTTTTATAGTCAGCAATCTTGTATTAAAACTGCTAACATTTTCAAAGAGTTGTATGATGCAAAATTACTTAGAGCTTTTGGAACTACTGAAATTGATTTCCTATTTGCTGTTAGTGTGAAATCAGTAATTTGTATGGTGCTTGATTTTATACCAAGAGTTGGCGAGATACCAAAATATGAAGAAAATTTTACGATTTGCACACGGATATTAAAGGAGATGGGTGAGATGGGAAATGTTATAGCAGATTGCAAACTAAAACATATCAATAGAGTCATAGAATCGTTGAAACCGATTCTTTCTCAATCCTATCCGAAGATAGTATCAGATAATACCCCTCAAATCGATCAATTACAAGATTTCAATTATCAAGATTTCAAAGATGAAGAGTTGGAGCAATTATTTCAACTTACAACAGATGATTTAAATTTTATGAATGCCCTTTTAAATGACGATGCTTTATGGTCGTAAAAATTCATGTATATACTATTTATCAATCAGAAACACTACTGTTTCTTGAACGGGAGACCGATTCTTCAGATGACACACTGGAATTTCTTTCCATTCTAGGAGCCATTCCAGGTCCTCTTCCTTCACTACCACTTTCTTGGTATGATTCCATTTTCTCTTGGAGCAGACCCGAAGTTGGCATCCAGTATTTATTATTTGTAGGAGTATTATGGTAACTATAATAACTTCCTGTATTAACTTGTGTAGAGCCACTGTAATGATTTCTGGTTTTACCATTAACGGCCATATTAAATTTATTAAAAAAATTATCAAATAAGTCTGGCATCTTTTTTTATGATTGCAAAATAATCAATTGTTTATAATTAACAAAATTGAAGTGGAAATTTTCCAACCTTTATAGTTTCGTTTACCCCGTTTTTGCTTGCCTCCTTAAGTCAGGCTTGCCAATACCCATTAATTACTAATTTGATTAGGTAATCGAATAGAGGGGAGCATTGTGGGTTGATGTAATTAGAGTCATGCACACATCTTATCTTTTACTCCGCAATTACACAAAATGCACTGACTGCAGATAAAACTCTAATCTCTCCCCATAAATTTGCAGCCTTTGATCTAGACCAAAAGGAACCGGAGCTATTGATTAGGGTATGGAGATCTAAGTCGCATAAAGCACTTTTTAAGAAAAAAGTTGTATTCAAAATAAATCCAGATGTTTATTAGATTCTACTGACAGATATATCAGGGTCCAGTTCAAACAAATTTTATCAGGTTTTACTTTACCCCTGTTTGGTGAAATGAAGAGACTTGATGCATCTTATTGCATGCAATTAAAAAAAAACTCCGTTCCTAAGCTATTAGAGAACACTTAAATAAAAACAGTTGATTAATCATGAGCTACTATTAAATATGATTACGTTAAAGTATTATTCCTGACCGAAACCAACAGTTTCTTCTACAGCCAAGGTTAACTTTTGTTTCATACTTTCATAATCGGTATATGGAGGCAAATCCACTCTGTTGAAACAAGTATGAGATTTTGGTAATTGCATTGCTTCACCAGCTTTTTCAATGGTAAATCTTCTTGGACCATCTGAACCTTGTAAGTCTTTGAATCCATTAACAGGTATTCTAGAGGTACCGGTAGTAAACTGCAATAATCTAGCTTTTTGTTCGGAGTCCCATTCCTTGATACATTGCCAGAACCATTGAATAACTTGGTCACTTTCTTGGTAACCTCTGTAATCAGTGTGTTTCTTCCAATCTTCAACGTCGATTTCAGCCAAACCACCAATTAATAATTCCAATTCTCTTTCATCAAACACATTAACTAATTCTTGAGGTATTAATTCATTGAAACCACTAATGAAAGCCTTGAATTGTTCTTCGACTCTCTTGTAGATCTTCCATTCTGTTATTAATTCCACGTATTCGTGCTTGTTCTCTTCTGTGACCTCAATGTTTCTTCCATCTTCCTTCAAATCAACCTCAACAATTTCACCAAATCTTTCATCTTCAGCACTGAATGTTAAGTCCAAGATATCGGTACTATCGTTATCTAAAATCCATTTTAATGACCTGAAGAATTCAGCATCAACACCTTCCATATCTTGCAACACAACCTTCTTACGCAACATCATTTTGTACAAGGCCCCAACAAAGAAAGCGTCCAAAAATCTTCTGTGGAATACACCCAATCCAACAACTCTACCGATAAATTTGAAGTAATTCAAATGTTCCGGGTTAATACCTGAGTTTGGATTGATTTGTAAAGTGTAATTATCATGCGATGAATACTCGAACAAACAATAGAATGGGTTAAACATATCATGGGATAACAAGAAGAAAAACTCCCTTGATACTCCACCATAATCCAAACCTTCTTCACCATCAAATTTAATCATTAATCTCTTCTTCAAGTCTTCTGGAGTTTGTCTCATGATTTCTTGATAAGAATCTTCAAAAATGTGATCTCTTCTTACAGTAATATGACATTGACCAGGTAAGATTCTCAAAGCAGGTTGAGATCTGAAATAAATAACCTTTCTTCTGAAGTCTCTCTTATATTGTGGAACATTTTGGTCTAATGATGATGGTAATCTTGGATCGTCCCAAGTTGTGGTTTTAGTGTTATGATCAACAAAATAAACTCTAGCAGTATTGGTCAATCTCATTTCCCAACCTGACGGTAAAGGTCCCAATTGACTAACTGGTTGTTGTTGTATAGTTGTATTTGGGCCAAAAGTTCTTATGTATTGTTGCCTTCTTGGGTCAACCCAAGTGGTTGTTCTAGTATTGTGGTCGACAAAATATGGTCTTCCTTCGTTGGTAAACCTTTGTTCCCAACCACTGGGTAATTCTCCCAATCCACTGGTAGTAGCTCCACTGGCTGCCATAGAAACAGCAGCAGCCGGACTTACAGGAGTGTTAGCACCAGAGGAGTTTACAGTAACATTACCACTGGTGGTAGTATTGATTTGAGCCTCACCAGGTAACGTACGATCTCTGTGTTGACGTCTCTCAGCTTCGGTATTATCTTCTCTCTGTTGACCTCTTTCAGACTCTGATTGGTCAGAATTTGGTCTTTGCCAAGTAGTAGTTCTAGAGTTATGATCCACGTAATAGGTACGTCCAAAATGATCGGTTCTTCTCTCCCAACCAGGGGGTAGTCTACCGTATTGATCTTCGAAAGAAGAGAACTGTCTGTTTGTAGCAGCATTAGTAGTACTAGCAGTTGAGGCAGGAGCTGCAGTGGCATTATTACTAGTGGCTGGAGAAGATGGAATGGCGGATCCATTGGTTGATGGTCTTAAACTATTCAGAGGAGTTGAAGAAGAAGGGTTATGACTTACTACCACTATTATCTTACCACTTACTGCCAAATTTTCGTTTGATTTTTTCAAATCTCTAGTGATGGTTTCTTCGGAATTTGCTAATGATAAATCAATAACATCTCCAATTCTGATATTAACAACACCTAGGAAACCTTGATCCTTTTTCTTGAACTTCTTTTGATCAAAAACTTGAATCACTAATATAGAATCTTCAGATGATGAAAAGTTAAATGATTCATTCCAGTATGGATTCAATGTTTTTTTGGCGGTTTTAGTAGTTTTAGTTTGACTTCCGTCTACAGTAATGACAGCAAATGGATCGGGCTGACGAAAAACATCACGCTTATAAAGTGATTCAGCAGCTACCACCTTAACATTGATAGTACTTCTAGATGACATGATAAATTGTCAATGTGGGAATATATGAGGAAAAAAGTCTATTATGTAACAGGAAAAACAAAACAGGACCGAGTTTTAAAGTGGACTTTTGAAGGATCAGATACAAAAGTTATATTTCTTAGCAAATATTCTAATCAAACGCCTAAAATTAATACAAGTTAGGTAGAATAGTGAATCTGCTTGCTGTAACCTGTGGGGCTTATACAATTGAGGATAAGGCGGAACGACTGAAGAGTGACCTTTTTGCAATCGGAGTGATGCCCGTTATAATATACGCTATCAAGTGATAGGGAAAGAAAGTACCAACTATGGACAATCTCGTAAAACAAGGGTAAGTTTAAAATAGGATGCCCTGGTACTTGATGAATATTTTCTAAGTAGACAAAATTTGTCATTTTTCACCCTTTTGCGAGGTGGTGTACGCACACTTCTGCGCGCCTTTGTGGAATGATGGCTGCAAGCATAGCATTTGACATTCAACAATTGGCGTTTGCAAGAGAAGGTATAGTAATTCATATTTTAATATTATTAAATTCTATTTTATCGTATATAGGTTTTTTTATGCAAGAAGTGAGTTATCAAAGACGAATTTATCTTCGAAGCTGATCTCTGATATTTTGTATTTATGGCCCAAATGATGCTCATCGACAGTAGTGACAACTGTATCCACTGTTTCAGAAGATGCAAATGTATCAAAGGAATCAGGGGATCCAATTTCCAGGCTTTGAACACTACTACCGCTACTCTTTCTACTTGAAGATCTAGAAGCAGTTTTGAATTCGATATCAAATTTAGAACTCTCGATTTGTATATCAAGAAGGGTATCACATGAATTATTTTGGGGAGTCTCGGGTAGTGGTTCAGAATTGACTGTAGAAACTGAAACAGCGGAGTGTGTAGACTCAACAGAGTGGACCAGAATTGTGGATGGCGTTCTTGAAGGTTTGGCTGATTTGATGGTTAATGGTTTAGTACTTAATGAAAGACTTTGGACCAGCTCAGTATCAGTATCGACCAATGTGTCGTTAGAATAATCAGCAGATATTAAAGCAAGATCGTCAGCAGTGTAATAAGTCTTCCTCAGTGAGTATTTAATATCCACAGCATCATAAATACGTGAATGCAAACCGAAAAAGGAACTTCCATCAATACTCATTACTTTTAAGTCATTGGAAGTCTCCACTGATTCTAGTGATACTATACTAGTATTGGAGGCGGGTAAGACAGTACCACATTGACGTTGATTTACTAATTCCTCCGCTGAGTTTTTTATTGGATCGAATTGAATGCTGTTAATACCTTCTTTTAGACCACAAGTATGCAAATCACTTGAATGGGTTACATCCGTTGTTAAATCCCAATGGACGATGTTACCGTTCTTTCCTCCAGTGAAAAGGTCACCATCAATCCATTCCATGCTATTGACTTGCTTACCATGCTCAGCATGCAAACTACCAAAGTGGGACTGCATCCTGATATCCCATAACCGCACCACACCATCAAGATGGCTGGCTGCGAAAATGTTCTCATCAGTTTTAGACCAGCGAAGAAGGTTAGATCCAAGCTTTGCTTTACGGTTTTCTTGCTCTATCAGTCTAGGGACTGAAAACGTAGGATCTCTTAAGTCAAATAAAGACACACCGAACTTACCACATACACCAAGAACATTTAAATTGTGAGTGGCATCAAAATTACTAAGTCCATCAATACTAGTAATATTCAAAGGCTTTGGTCTGGCAGCAGCAGATGCATCAGTTACATCCCAATTAAAAAGGTTATCATCATAAATAGATATAAGCTGTTCTGGGGTAATAAACTTCATTTTTTCAATAACAGTAGACTTGTGCAGGAATACAGAAGGATCTTTATTGATTGAACGAAGGTGTTTTCTGTGATTAAATCTCTTGATAATTTCTGCACTTTCTTCAGGGGAATCGGCATCTGGAACTGAAATAAGATGTCCGTATCCTTTATTGTTCCCTGTCATTAATAAATTGTTAGCTTGGGGGACCCATTTCATGGAATATATATTTGGAAGTGTGATTGTATTGTAATGAGTGAGATAATTATTTTCAAGATCAAGATCGTAGACAAACAAGTTAGACTTGGTATTTCCAGAAGAAATGGCTAGCGTTGCCAGATCTCCATTCATATTTGTAGCCATTGAGGTAAGGTTCATATTGTCGTCAGGAATCCTCCAGTAGTTTGACTTGATGTTAAGTCTGTCAAGGGAACATACTTTATTTAAAATCTTTGTGTCTTTAGAAGTGTCAGGATTGAATACCCAAGATTGGTTTCTGACAGTGTAATCTTTTGGATTTGTGAAACAAATTTTTGTGTTATCACTCTCAGTCTCACTGTTATTATAATCGCCATGTCTTCTTATGGCATTGTTTCTAAAAAGGAGGGTCGGTTGGTAAAATTCAGACATAATTAAATGTATGATGTTTAAAAGAATAGTGAACGAATAGTACTTTCCCCGTTATATATGATTTATAGCTTCATGTGTATCGATTGCGGTACTAATAGTGGACCAGCTCCTATCTGCTGGTGCCAGTTTCTAAATTCATCGTTAAAGAAGGGAATGGCTGGTCGAATACTCACTCACACATTTTTCGCAGCCGAGTTGGGAAACGTAACCAGCATATTTTCGCAGCCACACAAGAAAAATAGTCACCCTATCCATATAGCACAGCTTCTAACTGATTTTACAGTGGAGGAATCAATCTACTGTTTACCGTTAATTTTAGTGTTTGGTTACACCAAATTGTCTAAGTGTCGCATGAGGTCTTATTTGGCTGTTTTATTGTTTTATTTGTTTTTTGGTACGTTTTGTACTTGCTCACAATTAAACCCCTTTAATTTTGGTGAGATAAAGGGCTTGATTCTATTACTCGAAACAGATGAGATAAATGATGGAGTCCTACAATTAAAAGAACGGTATAAAACATATGTTACGGAAGAACTCGAGAATCCTATTGGTCATGAGTATGATACAGTGTTTGTAGGGTTCTCTATAAAATTACAAAATTTAGATGCTATCTACTATAAAGTAGGTCAGTATTTAGGCTTAAAAGACATCACACAAAGCAACGATCAAGCCATTTTCGATGGATTGTACCAGCTCTTAGAATCACAAGAACACCAGGAGCTTGAAAGATTAGGTGTCCAATTGACCTTACTGCCAGACTCCTCGGTAAAGATTTATGATACTTCTAAAGGAGTAATAATTTAGTTAATTTTAATTTACGAATAATGTTTTAAAATTCATAAATTCACTACATAATCCTCTTATCCACTTAACCGTTTAATACTATACTACCAATTAAGACCACAAATTAGGAGTTAACTAATTATCACCAAGGTCAGAAAAGTCAAGACCTTCTAAATCCAATGGTTGTGGTTCACCAAAGGTGTTTTCACCAGAGTACAAAACATACAAGAACCCGTCTTTATCTTTGTGTTCTTCGTAGATGGTGCTCATCAAAGCAGCAGTTGGCGGTAAGATATCGTTAATGAAAATGAAAATGGCCTTTTCACTTGGTAGTTTAATTCTTTTCCTTATCACATAAACGAATTGACCTACTGATAAGTCACCAGGAACAAGATATTTTCTCTTATCGATTTCTTGAATATCAGAGTTCTCAGCCTTTTCACAGATGACTGGAAGTCTATCAGAGAATCTCTCTAAAATTCTACTGGCTTCAGCTTGTCTTTTTTCTAAATTTGTTAGTAAATACAAAAGGGGAGTTGTACTTTAATGGTAGAAAAACACAAATTGTAGCAAGTGTGTCAATAAAATGCTAATAATAATGAATGATACATACCAAAGTCGTACTCGTCTTTAAATTGGGATCTCATTATCTAAATGGTTAGTATTTATTTTGTGTTGATTTCAGCATTATAAATGATTCTCAGGGGGGCCAATACGTGATCTAACTCATTTTAATTCTTTAACAATTAGCCAATGTATTCCCGTCTCTCACCGCCTAATGCTACTATTTATGTGTATGCTCTATAAATACACGTACGGTTTAGCTCGGTGTTGTACAAGTCAAATAAATCTACTTATAAACAAGGAGTTCAAGGGTGTGAGTTTGTTATCAGGAATTTGAGAAAGGATGATAAACAGGTCGTGTCTAGGAAGATATCCACCTGCATGTTTGTGAGTAATAAGTAGACCGGGCTTGAATAACAAAAGCCACCACTTATTAATTGATAGTCAATTGGACTCGAAATTTTATAAAAGAAAGAGTCAGTTTATGAGAACCAATCTTTGAAACAAATTCAAGTTACGGTATCAGGAATTCACGTACACTTTACAATTGATTTAAGAAGCTATCGTCGTTTTCCGCACAAAAGTTTTCAATGGGCTACTATGTTAGTTAGATCCTTCCATGTTTCCATACCTAAACGATTTCAATTTAATCCTGATTATGCATTTAAATGTGGGCTTGAGATACATACGCAATTGAAAACAAAATACAAACTTTTTTCGTTGTCTCCTACTAGTTTTAATTCCTCTCCAAATTCAAAGATCAGCTATTTTGATATAGCTATACCAGGAACTCAACCAAAATTAAATCCTGAGGCATTATATCTTGCGCTAAAATTGAGCACAGCTCTTGATTGTGATATTCAACCTTACTCGAGATTTGACAGGAAGCACTATTTTTATCCTGATCAACCTTCTGGTTACCAAATCACTCAATTCTATCACCCTTTAGCTAAAAATGGATCTTTGGAATTAGAAAAAATTTATGATGATGTACTGGAGAACAAGACAGTGAATATCCAACAGATTCAAATAGAGCAAGATACAGGGAAAATCGTATACGATAGGCATGATGATATAATTAAAGTTGATTTAAATAGAGCTAATGTTCCTTTGATCGAATTAATTACGTACCCGGATTTCAGATCTTTAGATCAGATAAAAAGCTTCCTCAAGAAATATCAATTACTCGTAAAGCATTTGGATATTTGTACGGGTGATTTGGAGACAGGAGCCATACGTGTGGATGTTAACGTGAGCGTGAACGGGGGAAACAGAGTTGAAATCAAAAACCTTGGTAGTACTGGTGAAATTCAAGAAGCTATTATATATGAGTATGGTAGACAGGTGAGTGAACTCCAAAAAGGAAGTAAAGTTGCCCAAGAAACTCGTGGCTGGACTGGTTCTGAAACAATTCGTTTAAGGAGTAAAGAAGATGCGGTAGATTATAGGTATTTTCCAGACTCTGAACTTCCTCCCATTCTTATTGATCCAAACATTAAACAAGAAATACAAGAATCCCTTCCTAAGTTACCACACCAGTTGATACAAGATCTAACCAAGAAGCCGTACTCTCTCGAGCTAAGGCACGCCAAATTCTTGGTAGAAGACCCTCGGTTTCTTGAGTACTACCGGCAATTGTTTAATATACTAGTCAACCAAAAGCTCCAGGCAGCAAAAACTGTCAATAACTGGTTTATGCATGACTTTTTGGGATCCTTCAATAAACTTAATATACCTGTCAATCTATCAAAGGTGAAAGCTCCCACTCTCGCAGAGCTTATTATGCATGTGGCAGATGACCATATAGCTGCCACTGGGGCAAAGAAGGTTTTGATCGAATTAATAAAAAATCCACAATCTTCAATTGAGGAGATTGTTCGTTTGCATGATTTGGCTAAACCCAAAATCGATAAAACAGAATTCAACCAAGCCCTTACCGAACTATGTCAAGGTATTTTGAATAACAATCCAGACGTCGTTCAAAAAATAAAATTGGGGAAGAAAAAATCTATCAATTTTCTTTTAGGTTTGGCTATGAAAGAAACGAGAGGCAGAGTTCAATCAAAGGCTATCCTTGACAAGTTCGACGAATTGATTGACTAGATTAAATCCTGTACATAAAACTAAATACCCAATACTTCCAATGAATAATTACACAACTAAATATAATTAGACTTTTTCCGTGATATGATATGAGAAATCAATCTCATCAGCGGAACCATTCTCCGTCATGTTCATGATATAGGCCAATTCTTCACCTGGAATACTGCCGGAATCATTCTCGAAATAAGACGATCCATCTAATCTCTGATCGAAATACTCGTTCGTGCTTGCACTTATTGGTTCTTCAGTTATGACTATATCATCTTTCATAAGATTCTTATATTCTATATCCAAGCTGTGAGTCAAGGTCGTGGCGGTGAAAGCCGAAACACCTCCAGTACTTTGTTTGGATGAGGTTCTCGTCTGAGTATTATAAGCACTCAACGCTGGATCTCTAGGGTCCTCTATTTCGATAATTCGATTCGATTTAAGAGTTATTAACCAAATCTTGTACATAGCAACGGCATCAGCCCCCAAACCGAAAAGTAAGAAGACCACTAAAGACATACACATATCCATGTATTTATTATAGAAAATTTCTCTATTATAATCAATAAAGAAAGTTTCATTCCAATGTTCCCAGTGGACATTAGTCCAATCAAAGGTATACTTCAATCTGCGTGCATCCCTTATACAGTAGACCAAAGAGAGAGGTAATAAGGTGCATATAATAAGAATAGAAAACAACAATAATTTTGCAAAACGTTTGAGGTTTAATCCTGAATTCGTGCACTTCAATAAATCCTTAGCGTCATGGCGCTTCTTGATGTATAAGATACAAGTTGATGTAGCGAACACGACGGCCACAACAGACCAAATGATATTCCACAGTTGAATTAACCCTAAAGTTAATCCACTCAAAGAATTGAGAGGAACACATCCAGCATTTTTAACTATACCAATTCTTTGAGCTTGGACAATATAATGAAGAGACATCACCAAAACTGGTGTAAAGAAACAAATTGCTGAATCCATTAAGATTTTTCTAGGCGATCTTGGATCAATCAATGAGGGGCTCGATCCTTTTAAAACTAGAAGCAAATGCAAAGAGATACAAGCAGCAGCACAAATCTTTCCAGAACTGGAACCAGTGTGTAATTTTATAATTATATCACAATATCCTTCTCCTTGAAACCCATCGTAATAAGTATCACCACTCCATAAAATAGGAGAAATGAACCCATTTAAGTTAGAATAGAGAAGCCAAAATATTAATGAAGCAGCTGGAATATTTTTACTTTTGCAGTGCCAAATAAACGGTGGAACAAGAATCGCAAAGGCTATAAACAGAAAACCACAAAACAATTGACCTGTTTTATCCATGGTTGAATTTACAAAAGTCATCTATAGAAGCGGTACACATAGGTGTATTTATTTGATCAAAACATGAAACACCCTAAGCATCCCTTAAATCAAACATGGGCAGTGTGGTACTTTACAACTGCCTCAGACTTCCCTTTTGCACCCAAAAACGGAAATTTTTTTTGCAATCGGAGAATAATAACGCGGGATCAATCTGATCTTACATCTAACTTGGGCCAAATGGTTGCATGGTCCATAGTTTAAAATCTATTATTTTCCAGGATTTTTCTTACATAGCTTACCCACATCCCTATTGGAGGCCACTATTCGATCGAACACTTTATAATTAATAAAATAAAAACATTTCTACATATGAAAATCTACCTTAGATAACAGATTTCAAAACTTCGTTACTCGAGACAAGACCAGAGTATTTTTGCTCAATAAATTTCAATAACTCAACGACTTTTTGTTTCAATTCTGCGTTTTCAAATTGTCTCAATCTGTCGAGGTTTTCTTCCCTTCCTAAAGTAGAAGTTTCCTTCATTTGTATGAATTCAAATTCTTTGCTGAAGATCTTAGCTAAAATATCTACAACTTGTTTAGTGTGAGAGGAAATAGCTTCATTGTTAGTTTCATATAATCTGATGATGAACTTCAAGATTGGAGTATTCTCTTCAAAAGCAGCTTCTAATGGTAAGTGTCCTAACAATGGAGTCATGATATGTTGTAATGGGATGGCACTTTCGTTCTTCAATGCCATTCTAGCAACACAACCACAAGCATTAGCGTAAGCTCTGTTGACAACATCTATAGCATCTTCATCGTCAGCGTTAGTGGCTTGCTTGTCGGTTTTGCTTAACAAATGGAACAACAATTCTAAGATATTGTTATAAACAGGAGAGAAGTCTTGAGAAGCATGTTCAACTATAAGTCCAATACCGTAAGCAGCGTTACCCTTGACATCAATAGAAACATCATTACCTAATCTATTGATGAAAATTTCCATCAATTGTTGGCTTAATTCAGCATCATCCTTTACTGAAGTAGTAAGTTCGGCTAAACAACCAACAGCAGCAATTCTCTTGGTCTTGGATTTGGAGGTAACATTTTGGAAAACGATATCCTTGAATGGAGTGAAAACCTTACTGAAATCAGGTCCCAATGCAACTCCCAAGTTGATTAAAACTTCCAAGGCACTATCGAAAAGAATGACTTCAGTTTCAGAAGCTTCTTGTTCGTCGGCTGGAATTTCATCATCTTCGACTTGACAAGGATGTTTGCTAGTCAAAACTTCCATAAGCTGACCGCATAATTCACTCAAGGAATCTGGGTCATTAGAGTCAAAAACAGCAATAGCACCATACTCGTGAATGGCTTCAGAAGTTTTGTCCAAGATACAGGCAACCATAGTTAATTCGTATTCATCTTTCAAATTTTCAATAGAAAGTTTTCTGACAGTACTCAAAATTTCTAAAATAGAGGGGTTGACGTAAACATCTCTTGGGATTCCCTTTGGATATTTGAAGTTCTCTCCGTGTTCGGCAACGAACATGGCTCTGACAATTTTCCACAAAGTAGCCATAGCGGTTTCTCTCATACCGTAAGAGTTTTCAACTTGTTCCATTAATACTTTGATAGATGGTTCAACATACTTGTAGAAGTTCTTTCCAGTGCCATAGGCCAATTCACCCAAAGCAATGGCGGCAACTTCTTTTTCGTAAGTGATACCGGTATTCACGTGGAAGTTATCGGCCAAGTCATCATCATCATTAACTTCATCATCATCTTCCTCTGCTTGGAAAGAGAATTCTTCTTGTTGTAAACAATTGTAAATTTCAGGAACAATTTTTTCCAAAAATCCAGAAAATTCTTCTCCGTAAACCTTAGCAATATTAGAAATGAATGCAAACCCAGATTCTCTCATTCTTGAGTGTTCGGAGCTCAATGCGTGGTAAGCAGCGTCGGCCAATGGGGTAGCATAAGAGGCGAAAGCCTCTTTTCCAACTGCTTTAGCCATAGTGGAAACGTTTTCGAAAGTCAAAGCTCTCAATTCAACATCATCTTCAGTTAAGCCTTCCGTCTTGGCAGCATTAGAAACGAAAGGTTCCAAATACTTGATGGAGTCATCGAAAAATGGAATAAATTTCTTACCAGCAGCATATGCAGTTGATCCAATAGCTGATACAATGGCGGATTTCAAAGAAGAAGTGTTAGCTTGTTGCAACATTTGAATCAATTTGTTCATCAATGGTTCCAAGTAGTTACCTATACTATCGTGACCCAAGAATTCAATCAAACCATCCAAAGCAACACAAGCATGTTTGTAAACACCGGCCGATGGAGCTGAGTCAATTATATCGATCAATAACGGTAAAAATTTCTCATGGTATGATGTGATAGTGTCTTGTAATTCAGAGGTCAATTGAGCTAAAGCTCTTAAGGATGCAACTCTGACAACAAGTTCCGAATCCTTCAAACCATTAACTACTGGAGGAACAACCTTTGTAATTTGAGCAGCCAAGTAATCTGGGGAACCAGCAGAAGCTACAGCAATGGCTAAAATAGCAGCTCTTCTTTGGAAAGGATCAGAAGAAGATGACATACTAGGAATATGTTCGAAGATTGGAACAATAACGTGAGATGGTGGTAATTCAGCAGACAAAACTGCGAGTAACCTTAAACCTAAAGTAGCTGGACTGTTTTCTTCGTTTTCGTTCTCATCATTTTCAGATTCCAACTCTTCTTCGACGTCAATCTCCTCACTTGAAGCTTGCAAACCAACCAATGCCAATTCTGGGCCAATGTTACTGGACAAAATCTTAGACTTTCTGATCGTACCAACGGAAATTAAAAATTGTAAAGCAAAAACTCTGATTTCTTCGTCGAGGTCTTTGTTGGTGGATAATTTACCAGCTAACTTGATCAAATCAATCAAGTAGTTACCAACTAACTTATTGTCAACATAAATCAAGGAGTTGAAAACATTGAAAACATCTTTTGCCTTATCAATTTCGTCTGCTTCAATTGTTTCTTGTAATACTTGAACCATTATTGGAATAGATTCCTTGAATTTGTTAGCTAATTGTCCGTCCATTTCACCTTGGCCTTCGATGAAGGTTGAAAGGGTATCAAAAGCTAAAACTGCATTAACTCTGATTTCTCTAGAAGATTGGTCAGTCAATAAGTTAGCAAAGAGGTTCAAGAGATCGGCAGTGTTATCGATCAAAGCAGAGCTTTGAGATTCCAATAAAGTGTACAAAGTAAAAACAGCCATTTCCTTAGTTTGAACATCGGAGCTTTGAACGTTTTCAATTAAGGTTGGGATTAATTCTGGCCATTTGTTCTCATCCAAGTCAAGTTCACTGATAGCAGCAACAACTCTAGCAGATGAGTGTCTAATGAGCTTTGAAGGTTGAGTGAAGGTGTTGTTCAACATGGCGCTTTTAATTTGTGGTTTCAAAGATTCATCGACCTTTTCCCATTTTGTGAAGACCAACTTTCTGGCTTCGACAGAAGCTAATTGTTTTAATTGATCATCTTGAGCATTTTGCAAGATGTGGAATAAAGATGGAAGAGCCAAAGGATTGGAATAGAAATCCTTAGTTAAAGATTGAGAAGCCTTTTTGATAACATTAGTATCAGCTACTAAAGTTTGCTTCAAAGTTTCCTCTAATGAACAGAGATATTGTGGATCCATGTTAAAACGTGTACCTTTTCAGGTTGATCTCTTTGTTAAATTGAAATATTTTATGAGAATTTTTTTCAGCTTGAGATGACATCTAACCGCACTTTGGCAGCCATTATTTAGCAGCCGCTAATGTTTTTATTAATTGATAAATAATTGTTTTTTATTACTAGTTTACATCAGCTACGTTACATGACATCGTTTACATTCGCAGGCATCTCTTTGATTTTTATGGAGTAATATTTTTGTAAATCCCGAAATTCTTCTATATCGTCATTGGTGATAAGATTGATAGCGACACCCTTTCTTCCAAATCTTCCTGATCTACCAATTCTGTGGACGTAGTTTTCTTTATCAAATGGTAGATCATAGTTGATAACTAAAGAAACTTGTTGCACATCAATTCCTCGAGCCCAAACATCGGTGGAAATCAATACTCTGGAATTTCCTGATCTGAAATCATTCATAATCGAATCTCTTTCATCTTGTTTCATATCTCCATGCATGGCCACTACCGCAAAATTAGCCTTTTTCATTTGATCTGCTAACCAATTGACTTTGGCCTTTGTATTACAAAAAATAACTGCTTGTGTAATGATCAAATTATCATATATGTCACATAGGGTATCAAATTTCCAGTCCTCTTTTTCACATTTAATATGGTATTGTTTGATTCCTTCCAAAGTCACTTCCTCTCTCGTTACTAAAATTTTTGTGGGGTTATTAGTGAACTTAGAAGTCATCTCGATCACTTCTCTGGATAAAGTAGCACTTACGATAACTACTTGTATAGATGGAGGCATATGTTTGTAAATTTCATAGATCTGTTCCCTAAATCCTTTGGCGAACAATTCGTCAGCCTCATCAAGAATCAACATTTTGATATGTCTCGTATTTAACTGTTGACGTTTTATCACATCAATAACTCTACCTGGGGTACCGCTTACCACATGCTGGCCCTGTTGTAACTTTTTCATATCATCACCCACATTCTTTCCACCAATACATGAATGAGTGTGTATATTCATATAACCACCCAAATGTTTCACAACTGTCTGAATCTGTACGGCTAACTCTCTGGTTGGTGAGAGAATTAATGCTTGACAATCCTTACTTTTGGTGTCAATGACTTGAAGCATACCAATAGAAAATGTTGCAGTCTTACCTGTACCAGATTGGGCCTGTGCTATTGTGTCTTTACCGCTGATTATTTGCATAATAGCTCTCGACTGGATAGCTGATGGAGCTTCAAATCCATAAACATAGATACCTTTTAATAGATTTGGTTTCAAACGCATACTTTCAAAGGTTGAGTACACCTTGATATTTTTCGTAGACTTTGAACTAAATTTCAAGTTCTTATCTGCCTCTCTTTCGAACAGCATTTCTAGTTGTTAACTTTATATCTTAAGATGAGATGAGCGAGCGTTTTTATTTAATTTGATCCTGGGGTTTAAAATGGATTTTGAGTCTATAGTGGTTGTAATTGGTGGAGGGCATGCTAGTGGTAAGAAGACAGCTGCAGTTTTACTCAAGAAAGAGCTTGAGAGAGCTTTCAGTTCTCTCGTACTAGATATACAGCTAATCGATATGGAACTGTATTTAAAGCCTGAGGACAAGGTTCATGAAAGTCAATACTCCTCCTCGAAATCTGCTGCTATTACAATAAAGGGCATAGAAGACCATCTGTTTCCTCCATTAAAACCATCAAGGTACGATTTTGGTCAATTGAAGACTGATTTGAAAAAATTTATCCAGATACCAAAGACCATTATTATTGTACATGGATTGTATGCATTATATGATAAGGACATTAGAGATATTTCTAAAATCAAAGTATTCCTTAGTAGTGATGCCGATACTCGTTTGATCAGATGGATAAGGAGAGATGTTGTTGGTGGCTCAGAAAAACTTGAAACAGTTATAAACAGATATCTCCAAGGAGCTAGAGCTGAAATGAACGATTTTATTAACCCGACCAAAGAATTCAGTGATGCCATTTTACCGACCGGCCCTGGGACCCAATCCATTGGTCTTTTAGTTGACGGGATCATTCCATATATTTCCATGGTCGATACTCATATTTCCCATCTTAGATCCGCTAGCATTTCATACCCTGAAGAAAAAAGGTCTTTTTATGAATTAAGTTAAATAACTACACAATATACACATAAACTATTTAAGCGATCCATTAATAGGATCATTGGCAATAGTGTATTCAGTGAGGTTCGAAATCTTCTCGTTTGATATACGATTTCTCAAGCTCTTATCATGAGCGAACCACTGCTTTATTAAATAAATCATTTCATTAGTTTTTAAGAATTTAACGAATCCTGGATAAATTTCGAAACTGTCGTTCTCTATTGAAGATCTGAGAATATAGTATAGTTTATCATAAGGAACTCCGGACCCAATAAACATATCGACTATAACACCTTCGGGTGTCATTTGGGAGCTGTCCTCTTTCGTTGCATCGTATAAGTTCTTTGCTATCAACTTGATCAATTTGTCAATTGGGAACACTAAATCATTGGATGCTAATTTAGGTCCAATAGATCTGAACTCGTTGCTGATAATAATATAAAGAGCAGTCTTAGACTGATTATCGATGATGAACTTATGGTACAACTTTTCGAAGAAGTATTCCCATCTTTTTAATATATCATCAGAATTTCTGTAGTCAGATATTTTAAAGATCAACAATGACAATTCGAAGTATCCTAAAGGATCAGTGAAATTATTGAACAAGTCAGTCAAGTTCAAAATTTTGAAATCAAGCTGATCGATTGTACTCTGCTTGTTAACTTGGTTGATTCTGTGGTCACTCTTGATGGTTGTCAAGATATCTAATTGAATATTGGCAACATCAAATAAGTCTTGGACTAAAGTGGACAATTGGATCATTTGCTGTCTCAAATTTGGTGGACATATGCAATTGCAAAATCCGTTAGCTCTGGATAAATACTCAATTCTTTGAACCAAATGAATCTTGAAATCGGATATTGCTAGCGTATATAAGATACTGGCTGAGTCATAGTAGTTTTCTCTTTTAGCATGATACGACCATAATAATTCGCTCAACTTTATGTCGTTAATAGATTTTTCTTCTAAGAATGGTAGTATAAACGGAGTATTTATGTCCAATAATCTTTCGCTCACTCCTTGGTTAATAAACCATTGGTAAAATTCGTAGTGAAAGGACTTATCTTTGGAAATAAAACAAGTATCGTATGTAGAGTTTCTTACTTCCATTATATCACTAGTTTTTAAAGGATCATTGAGTTCAGTAAGTCTGACCACTTTCATATCAACCTTGGTTAAAATATTGAAGACCAAATCATATAATTGTTTCCGTTTACCTTCATTTTTCTTGTTAGACTTCTCAAGTTTGTTAGTCAATTTTAACAATAATTCTACTCCACCAACATAGTCTTCGAGCTCTAACATGATGTTGATTGAGTTTTGAATGTTCTCGAAAGTCAATGACTCATACGCTTGTTCGAACAACAACACTGCATTCTTCAAACATTTCATTTTTAAGTCGTTATCTCTGAGTCCAATATTCTTTGCTCTTGTTAGGTTTTCAATAGCTTTAAATATCAAAATATCGTCTGTGGAAACAAAAGATCCACATCTTCCTTGTAAAGAACTTGCAATCAAATCTATTGAACCACCCTTCAAAATATTTTTGTTGATTATAGAGCTCAAAAAGTCTTTGATCAAATTCTTAACTTCATCATTAGGTAACAAAAGATCTTTGAAGCTCAACTTCAACAAATTCAATTGGTTTGTGGCAGTCAAAAATTTCAAAATTTCATCGAAATTCTTGTTTGACTCTGTTTCTTCAATCAATACCATCAAAAATGCTAATGCTTCTTTCATGGAATCCAAAGATTTTAAAATAGATGTAAATGCAATGTGCTCTGATCTCAAGCAAATTTCATTTTCGAACCTAGTTGGATCAGAGCTATAATTTGGGGCATTCAAGCCCTGAATGTTATTACCATTTTCGGCAAAAAATTCCATTAAGACGATTATCGATCCCATGAAATATTCAATTTGCTTCTTCGTGATATTCAATCCCTTGATTAACAAATTATCCTTGACTGTGTTTGAATCTACATCTTGTTGGACATTAAATTTGATGTGGGGTAAAGGTAAAAATACCTTACTGTTCCAATAGTCTCTAAAGATTCTCGAAATCAAAAGACAAGTACCGTAAAATCTATCACTCAAAATAACTTGATCATTGCTTTCTTTCTGATTAAACATGTTGGTTGAAGAGTTCGTCTTTACTTCTATAAGTCTTGAATTGTTACCACATGTTGAGAATAGCATTTGAGCTTTTCTTTTGAATAAATCACTAGATGCGTGATGACCATAAGAACAGGACAAATACAACAAAGTAGAACAAGTTTCTTCGAATCCATTTTCTTCAATGAAATTTTCAATTACTTCTTCATTTAAAGACTTAATGATCTTATCTGGAGTCTTGAATTCGTAAATTTGAATACCATAATTGGTTAATACTGCAAACTTCAATGGTTGCTTGGTATATTGACTGGCTAATATATTAGCGTAACCATTGGGCAGGTTAGTTGCGTTCATAGATGGCGATAATTGTACAATATCGTGCACAAATGTATTGTCATCGATTTTTAAAAATTCAGCATCTTCAATCAATTTGTTATTCTTTTTAAGGAACCCATAGTTAACAGTTGAAACAAACAATTTGTCGCAGTTCTTTGACTTTTTAACCACCAAGAAAACGCCTGGACTGATGATCTTGCTGAATTTTGCATTCTTCAAAAGTTCTGATTTCTGTTGATTGGAAATCAACAGAGAAATGTATTGCTTTGATCTCGTAAAAGAATCCAATTCATTGTTTAAGGTAGGTAACTCCTTCGATGGTGGAAACTTAACATTTGCTACACTTAATTTCAATCTATTATTTGATGAAAGAAAGAACGATGAAGATCCCAACTTCAACAGGATTCTCACGCCGAAATTTGTAATAGCAATCAACTGAACAGATGTAGATTCTTGGGCAAAAATTGGCTGGATGTTGATGACCCTAAATTTCAGGAATGACTTGACATTGCCGGAGTCTACCAATAATGAAGAAAGGGATCTGTACATTTCCGTTGGTGTGATTTTATTTGATGTTGAAATTTGGTTATCCTTCAATTGATATGTTCGGATGATGGACTTATTAGACAAAGAATATAAAATTTCTCTATTGTCGTCGATTTCTAATTGTGTAATTACTTCAGGTATATTTTGTGGTTGGGCCAGCGAATTCAGATTGGAGGTACTCGATTTCGTGGCAGTTGAGTTGTCATCGAATATACTTGGAATACCGAAAGTGCTCTTAGTAAGGCAAACTTTGTCACATTTATTCTTGATGAATGATGCTTTATTATTGTAATTCAATCTCCAAATATTGATACCTTCGGTAAAATATACATCACCTTTCTCGCTGACAGCAAAATTGCTGACAGATAATCCCTGAGTGGACACAGATAAGTTTGGGTCAAATATTTCCAAATTATTTAATGCTTTATTATATTTTATGACATAAATGTGGACGTCCATTGGTGTTGAAACCAATAAAATATAGTTGATATCATTTACAAAAACGCCTGGTTTTGGCTTGGCTATCTTGACGGATAAGATAGAGTGTCTAATCTGATCAATAGCCAAGAATTGATTAGCTTTATTAAATGAAGATTGGGGAGCTTTATAGTTCCACAAAATTAATTTGTTATCAACAATAATCCAAGATCTTTCAATTTCTGGGAACAAGCCCATTTTGGTGATTAACTCACTTGAATTATATTCATCAAAAAATTTATCTGGTAAATTGAACTGTTGAATTTTTTCAAACTTCGAAAAATCACCCAAACCCTGAGAATTGTAGTAATAATTATCTAACACTGTGTTGTTGACTTTATTGAGTTTATCGTCACTGTACAAGTCTGTTGGGATCATTGAGTCGATTTTCACTAAATCAGAAATGTATTTATAACTCAACTTTAATGGAGTCAATTCGTTGAAGTTAGGAACTTTGATCTTATAACTGACATCATTAACCGAATCCAATTCTATTTGGAAACGAGAGTTGGACTTAAAAGTATTGGCCTCCCTTTGGAACTGCAAGGAGTCCAATACTGGGTCCCCCAACTTAATAGTGGACGAAATGAATCCCATTGGTAAACAAGTTGATAAATTTTCGTTGTTCATCGCGGAATAAATTAGTTTGGCTGCTATATATTTGCAGCGACAGTGATGGTGGGGTTGAATGAAAACAATACAGGAATGACTTTGTAGAGTGTATGTGAAATCCTATAGCTCTTGATGTACTTTGCTTTGAGTTGGAACAATGTTATACATATTTAGCCCTATAATAAGATATATATGATACATACAACAGTTACGTGCCATCAGTTTCATTACATAGGTAAGTGTATAAGTATGCACTATGAAGAGCTAGACAGCTTATTTTTTTGACAATTCCTCTGGTGCAATTGCCATCCATCAGAACTTAGATGCTTTAAGGCTGCATCGGGTTTCTCGTAGTCTTCCTTTCAAATCTGCCTATGTACATTTACTACTATTAAACATTCCTGAAACTCAGCTATCAAAACATATATTACTATATCACAAGATAAATACAATTTTAGAAACAACCTATTCATTCTTGATCGGTGGATTCTTCGGATTTTTTGGCGAATCTAACAACGTCGTATCTAGTTTGGGTCAAGTTAGTTACGTACTTCTTTTCGCCAGCATCATCAGTTAGTTGTTTCTGTCTAACATCACATTCAACGTACAATTGCATACCTGGCTTCAAGTATTCGTTGAAGAAAGAAATGTGGCGGTCGTTGAAGACACTAATGTTAAACCAATTGGTGGATTGGTTGTTTTCTTCCTTTGGGTTGTAAGTATTGACAGCCAAAGAGTAGTTGATGAATGGGGCACCAGAACTAGTTTCTTTGGCAGAAACTGAACCCACTGTTCCTAGCAATTGCATCTTGGCGAAAGCTGATCTAGCAGCAGTGTTGGAGAAGTGTCTAATTGATCTTAACATCGAATTATTGGGGGTAGCAGTTAATAAACTTTCGAAAAGCGCGTTCGTGTTTCCTTGGGTTGTAGTCGCGAACACTGGATACCAGGTATTCTCCACCAGGATAATTAATGATCTTTAAGTAAACAACTGCAAAGGAATTAACTTAACTGCATTTTTAAATAGACCTAAATCTCTTGGTCAACTCTCCTCTTCAGTCTGGTTATAGATGTTAAAAAACAGATTTCCCTTTCTTGTGATTTAAAAAACTAAAAACTCTGAAACAAGGAGAGAAGGAAACAGAAGAGTTCTTATTCGAAGATGAGTACAAACGAATTTTAGAGAACAATGATCTCTCAGCATAGATATACTCACAGGCTGAGATTTCAAAGTTCTAGAGCTTAGTACTGCTCGGCTCTTAAAGTATTTCATCAATTGGTCTCTCTTCCCATAGCCCAGTCGCCTTTGGTGATTGTAAACATTTGCAGTCGATGTGCGTCAACCATTTTCAAGAAGTGGCTAATTGATAATCCTTTATGAGACCCATCTTGCCTTATTATACAAACTTTAAGATACATTTATATAAATAATATAGTTAAAAAATACTCTAGTTTCAATCTGATCTTCCAGCAATTTTGTACTAAACTTATACTCCTCTAATTTAATACATTCTCGAAGTCACTCAATACACTAATTCCTTATCCCTAACCTAACCCTGCTTTCCCATTATAATTCACTCAATCTACCCTAATCTATACATCATTCCAAGCATCTCCTCCGCATAATACTATGGAAGAAGACGCAGTTTCGCTAGTCAAATCATCATAATCATGATACCTGTTAAGCGTGGCTTTTAAATATCGATTGTAACCGGCATTCATACGACACAGCGTTGCAGACATAGGAGAACTAGGACCATAAATTTTCATGAGCCACAGTTCTAACAATGGACTAGGTGGCTTCTTGCTCAAGTAGTTTCTTAAATTATAGTGTATTCTACGAAATTTCTGTAACTCTTGTTTGCTTAAGCCACTGAGTAATTCGTGACCATAAAACTCTTTAATCTTTAGTATAGAAGTGTCCAAACTTTGAGTAGAAAGGTCTTCATCTAAGTCCCACAGAGCTATATTATCGTCAACAAGATCATGATCCAATTTCCAATTACTAATACGATCGTATATCTTTGGGAAAAAATGTTGCAGCACTTTTGATGGGTCAAAGTTATCAATGAGCGAATCCGTATCCGTATCCACCTCTACATCATCATTCGTTTTGGATAGCCTATTGTGAGTGCTAATATGAGGGGTTCTGTCATCTATACTGCGTCCATCATTTTGGTCATTGTCTTGTTCAGATTCAGGTTCAGTCAAGTCATCGTTATCCTGGGTAGTCGAAGATAAGATGTCAGAATCGGGATTGAAGAGAACCCAACTGCTTTTATCGTCTGACAAAATGGAACGAACCTCATCTTCTTCATTGTTTTCAACTATCCTTGCCGTAGGATAATTTAATTTATAATTATTAAAAGCCATATTTTAATTAAAAATAAAAAAAGAGTAGAAGGACAAAAGTAAATTAAATATATTTGATTTTGCTTTTCCGATAAGGAGATAAGATGATGTAGTGTGGCATACATTCACAGCGCGCCACGACGGACCGGTCGCTCCACCGTATTCTCTGCCGCCACCTCTTTGCCACTGTCGCGGTAACATCAGCGGGGACATCCTATTAGAGGGGGGAAGATGTTGGGTTCTTTGTTTTGAAACAAGCTACGTGACTATTAGCATCAATGCAATTCAATACAATGATCGATTGATCAGAAAGGGGTGACAACTGACAACCTAAATTAGAATTATCTACATTTTACCTTCTTGATTATAGAAGAATTTCATCTACACAAAGATTTTTCTAAAAAATTACTGATAACCTTCAGTATTTAATGTGGTGATAACAATCAGATAGGGGTGAAAGACTATTTTACAAATGAAAGTTTCTTCAAGAGTTTCAGTAAGTTCACTATCATCATTTTATTATACAGAAAATTTTTTTTCACCATCTGCGCTGAAATATATAGTGTGTGTTTAGGACACGACTATGATAAAATGACTGGAGAGTATAATGACTGTATGTAATGTTGGTGTAGTTATCTTTTGGGGGCCTACGTAGTAACCTTTAAATAAGAATGGCTTGGTCCATAGAAGAATATGAATTCTAACAACAATATGAAAACTTTTGGAGATATCTTTCACAGTTGTGGCGTAAATTTGTATTCACAGTTTTATATTGACAAATTGTGAAATTTACAAGTTAGTAGACCAGACTACTATGGTCAGCTTTTTAGTCCATGGTGTACGCCAGTGACATCAAAAATACAAGACAGTATTCTCTATTGGACAGAGATGTTTTCCTGTTAGAGGTAATTTACTAAAAATCTGTATATGAGCTTTCGATATTTAATCAGCGCACTTTGGATCTCGTTTACTAATCTCTCACTAATTGAATTCTCAAGAACTTGGACTTTTTATATAAAATGGCTGTTCACGGATTAGGAGAAGCTGACAAGCAATACGATGGCTCTAGTTTAAGAATTGGCATCTTACATGCCAGATGGAATAAGGAAATCATCGATAACTTAGTTAAAGGTGCCCATGATAAGTTGATCGAACTAGGTGTTAAGCTGGAAAATATCATTGTTGAATCGATTCCAGGATCTTTCGAATTACCATATGGTACTAAGTTGTTCAGTGAAAAGTACGAAAAGTTAGGTAAACCATTGGATGCCATTATTCCAATTGGCGTTTTAATCAAAGGCTCTACTATGCACTTTGAATACATTTGTGATGCAGTTTCCAAACAAATTATGTCTTTAAACTTCGAATTGAACAAACCAATCATTTTCGGTGTTTTAACTTGTTTAACTGATGAACAAGCTAGACAAAGAGCTGGTTTAGGAGGCCACAATCATGGTGCTGATTGGGGTGCTGCTGCGGTTGAAATGGCCACTAAATTCTAAATAGACAAGTCTGTTCCCGTAACGTACAAAAGACAATACATAGTTAATCAACAAAAAGATATAGACGTGAACTCGGTCTTTTGACGTTCAAATACAAGGATAAATTCTCCCAAAAGATCTAATAATGCACTGCTTACATATACAAGTATCGAAACTGATGTTTCGATTTTGAGCCTCTGATATGGTGTTATAGCGATATGATATTGATCGACTAAAGCCTATATACCACTACATGTACTATGTCATTTTTCGTACGGCTAAGCGTTATCTGCTGCCTAAAATTCTCCGAGATTCTGTCTATTTCCGCCCGCGACAAAATTTTTCAACGTCGACAACATGAGTGGATGTACGTACAATATAATACCTTGTTAGAGGTAACTTTTGACTTTGAAACTCAGATTACTAACAATGTCTATAGTTCGTTTACTTGATTTGGTTAAATTCCTCTTACCAATCTTACCGGAAGTGGAGTTACCATACGAAAAAGTAACTTTAGATGAAAAGATTGTCTTTACGATCAGTGGGGCAATCATCTTCTTGCTTGGTCAATTGCCTTTGTATGGGTTAAAGGCTAACTCCTACTTATACATTCAAGATCCATTCTCCTCTTTTAGATCAATTTTTGCCATGGAAAAGGGTACTTTATTGGAATTAGGGTTACTACCAGTTATCACTTCAGCTTTCATTTGGCAACTTGCCGCTGGATTTAGATTAATTAACGTTAATTTAAGCTTAAGAAGTGAAAGAGAATTATATCAGACTGGTCAAAAGTTAACCAGTTATGGTTTAGCTATTCTCTATTTGACTGGTTTATTTTTCACTGATTACTATGATCAAAGTTTAAAGAGTTACTCACTTGGAGGCGAAGCTTCTGTTGGTAGTTTGTTTTTGATTTTCCTTCAAATCTTTGGATTTAATTTCTTTGTATCTATAATCGTTGAGGTCATCGATAAGGGTTACGGGTTTGGTAGTGGTGCTTTAGCTTTATTAGCAGTCCAATACACCACTAACTTCGTCAGAGATTTGGTTGGTTTGGAATTCATCCCTTTGAAGAACTCAAATAAGATTGAATCTTTTGGATCTTTAGTAAACTTCATCAAGAATTTCTCTTTTAACTTCCAAGCTTTAGGTGGTAACATTATCAACAGTTTCACTAGACTTGAATTACCAAACTTGACTCAATCTTATGTAGCCATTATTTCTATCTTGATTGTCATTGGTTTGAACAACTTCAGAATTGAATTACCTATTAGATCTACAAAAATGAGAGGTATGAACAATGTATACCCAATCAGATTGTTATACACTGGTGGATTACCAATTTTATTTGCGGTTACTGTTTTAGCTAATTTACAAGTCTTTGGATTTTTCGTTGCTGACATTTTCGATTATAAATTTATTGGTGAATACCAATTAGTCAACACTGCTTTACAATTAAAGAATGGTGTTTTGTACTACTTTGCTTCTCCAAATGTTTCCCAAGCTATCATGAACCCATTGAAGACCCTTGTTTTCTCTTCTACTGTCATTATCTTATCCACCTGGTTCGCTAATCACTGGGCTTTCTTCTCAGGTTCTGCTCCAAAAGACATCTCTAAACAATTTAAAGATCAAGGAATTTCAATTGCTGGTAAAAGAGATGTTTCAATCACCAAGGAATTGTCTAGAATTATTCCAGTTGCATCTGTTAGTGGTGCATTCTTATTAGCTGTTGTTGTTATTGTTGGTGAAATCCTTGGTGGTAACGGTAAGGGTGTTTGTGGTATCATTGGTATCAGTGCTGCTTTCAGTATTATGGAAGACTTTGTAATGGAAACTCAAAAAGGAGGCTCCTCTCAATTATTGGGTGCTCTTTCCTCATACCAATAAACGATGAATGAAACTGAATCATATGTTGCTCGCGTCAAGACGTTTGGCTTTACTTTTCGCTATATATAACGTTTACATCAAAAAATAAATAATAGTCATATATATTTAAAATATCTACTCTAAGCCAGCAGGGCGATTTTCAGCGTCGGCCTCCTTGTATTGCTCAACAAAGTATCTTTTCTGAAATTTATTACCGAGTTCATCGATGTTCTTGATTTCCAGTTCAGTTAACTCAAAGTCTAAGTTTAATGACTCCTGGACTCTAGTTTTATTAGAAGAAGTTGTAATAGGGAGAACTCCATGTTGTCTACTGTACTTTAACAATATTTGGTTCAGGCTTTTGCCATATTTGTTAGCTAAATTGTCAATGTGTTTCTTAAATTCTTCGTCCACGTACTTTGTTAATGGACACAAAGAATTGTAACCTTCCACCAAAATATTGTTAACTTTACAAAACTCAAGAATACCAGGAGTTTGACTTTGTAAGAAAGGATGGAATTCAAGCTGGTTTACTTCAGGGTAAAATTTTGCAGACGGTGATACTTCAATACATTGTTCAATATGTTTCTTACTAAAATTTGATACACCAATATGTCTTATCTTACCGGCCTTCTTAAATTCCACCAAGTCTTTCCAGAGACCAGCAATGTCTGTGTAATTGGACTCAATATCAAAATATGGAGTATGAATCAAGAATAAATCGAAATAGTCTGTGCCCACTTGTTCAGTTAATTGATCAAATGCCTCTTGCAATGACGTAGGTGAACTTCTCCCGGCAACTACAAATGGGGCATATTTTGAAGTGATAAATAAATCTTCTCTTTTTTTGCCCGATTGTCTGATAGCTTCACCTACTTCAGGGGAAGTCGTGTAGACTTCTGCTGTGTCAATATGGTTGTACCCGCATTCAATAGCCAACAATACCTGATCTACAATTGGTTGACAAAACTTCCCTTCGCCAGATTTTTTTAGCCATTGCCACTTAGTTCCCACACCTGCACCGAAAGTGATTGGGATACCAGACTTTGTTACAAACTTTGAAGCTAAACTCATTGTAAGTTAGAAAATGATACGCGGATTTTCCCGATTAGATTTTCGAGATATAGTGGTGAGATCCATGGAGGGAAAATTGCCCATACTTTGGTGCAGAAAATTGTGTCTTATCCAAATCCAGTACTTTCCAAAAACCTAGAAAAACTTCCACATCATATTAGTCTTTTGCTATGTTTTTGATGATAATTTATATCGATTCCAAGCAGACCTACTTATTAAATACGCTAGATTAGATTGGAAGCAGCTTTCTGAAATGCCTTAGCTAAGCAAATGAAGATGGAGATCGCAAGAAATAATAGACAAAGGATTTAACATTCCCAAGAAATTTCTTATCCAAATGAAAGCAGACCATATTACTGAACTGATGTATACATATTCTATCATAACCCCATATTCTTAGAAGAGAACGTTGCTTACCATCTTTTTTGCAATCGTCGTGCATGACCCAGTTTATATCAGTAGCGTTTGATTTCAAATCTATATATTGCGAAACTACTTACTATGGGTACGAAGAGGCAAAGAGATACTATAGTATGTACATTCTGTAAGAAAAGGAAACGAAAGTGTGATAAGGGTCAACCATGCTCATCTTGTGTGAGATACAAGAACCCAGACTGCATTTATGAGGTAACCCCTCACAAGGTGTCCACCACGTCAAGAGAATCAGATTCACTGCTTAGTGCATCAGAAAATTGGCATGGGGGTAGTCCAGAAATAATTAATAATAATAATAATGAGGCTGCAACGTTTTTTCCTCCAGATTTAACCACAATTATTGATGCCAACCAAAAAAAATCCACTCAAAAAACTTCATTAGCCAGTGCTTCAGAGATTTACGATGTATATATTGGGAATAACCCATGTCTTGAGAATTCGACTTTTTCGTTTGCTGATCGACACCTTGCCTCTCAAGAGGAATTCGATACTCGATTTGGCTATTTTCCTTTTCAACTGGTTTCTCTTTATCCAAGCGAAGAGGGTATTAATGCATTGGTATTGTATTTGGCGTGTAGTGTATCGGTTGAGGAGGCTTTCCAGGGGTCTATCCTCCCTTCTGAGCATTCAGCTGTTGAAAGCGTATTTCAAGCCAAAAGTTTTCGACTGAGTGGATTATCGTACTCCGAACCTTACGTTCCTTTCAAAAGTTTTGTATCACAGAGACCAGAGCCAGATTTACCGAATCAAATACTATCACATATCCCTGATAAATTAACTCTTTGGAGATATGTGAACCTTTTCTTCGCTAAATTTTACCCACTTGCACCATTCTTTGACCAAAAGGACATCATGACAAGGTTAAGCACTTTATTAGTTGAGAAAGACGGATCATGGTCTTTGACAACGATGAGGAAACTAGATTTTGCCAATTTGGGAATATTATTAGTATTATTGAGGTTTACATATGTGGGGATATCTGGATATAGTTTCAGAGCCAATGGATCTGTTGATCGTGATCGTGACGTAGAATATTTCAGAGACCATCCTATAAGTCTGGAAGTCATAGGTATAGCAAAAAAATGTCTCGATATCTTTGAAACGTCTGCTTCTTTCAATGTAGAGATCATCCAGTTACACCTACTTGTAAGAACTTATAACACAATTGCACCAGAAGAAGGGGACCAAGTCAGTGAAAATCAGAGCATGGTATCAAATAGTACCATTAATAGTATTGCATATGGAATGGGATTGAATAAAGATGATTCCATTTATTTTCATCAGAAGCCTGACATGAAGTATACGAATTTGTGCCGTAAGATTTGGTATCATATCTTGCTGATTAATTCCAACAACAGCATAGATTTCGGTTTTAAATCGCCTATTGATCCGGCAGTTTATGATACACGACTCCCAGAATTAATTCATGAGAACCCAGCTATATTTGATTCCACTTTAGAGGAAATGGTAATAAAGAACTTTTCCGACGACTTCGAGTTTCAGCTGAAGTTCTCTGAGCTTATAGATCAAGTTTCAAGTATTAAATCTCCAATGCCTTTGAAATCTTTGAGTGAATCAGTAAATCGAATGGAAGTTGATTTTATTGGAAGTATTGGTTTGGTACAGAGGAAAATTAAATCTTTTGACAACGAAAATGAAAGGACAATGTTTGTAAAGAATAGATTCGTAGTCTTAGCGGTTGATTTGTCCATAATGTTTCAAATTTGGGGACATAACTTAAAGATTGGAGATCGCAAAATGCTGGCATATTACATGAAGAAATTGATAGTTCTTACCGGGCTTGAGATTATACCGCTAAGTTGTGAAATTCTTAGTTCGCCTCATTTATTCAAAGAATATGGAGATGCTTTGATTATCCCTCGAATACTTTATGCGCTTCGTAAAGCAATTTTTGTTTTAACTGCATTCTATATAAGGTTTAAAAAGACCCCTGATGGTAATCATTCCGGTAAAGTGAAAGTGTTGTTTGACTACATAAGAGAGATTCTTACTTGTTTCGATAGATGGTACTATTCTGCATGGAAGACCAACAGGGTGGCACTCACCTTTCATACGAGATTGTTGGATGAAAACGTGTTTGAGTTTGCGCCTATGAAACTAGTGAAGGGCCTTGATTATACTCAGGAAGATTTCCAAGAGCTTGATCGTCTTCTCTCAGATTCGCACCATGTGATAGGTACCTATAGAGAAGAAAAGGATGGACAAGAAAAATTCAAGTTCAAATCAAATGAGTTTATCTATCTTGATCTTCCTGACTTGGCAACTACCGATCTTCCGGATTTCTTATTAAACCACCCAACTGATGTCCTATCTGATCAATGGGTCAATAATGCTCAACAGGAGTTTTTAGGTTCACGCCTAAATTTTGATTTTTAATGGAATAACTTATTAGATTTTAGAACCAATTAATGTAAATGATAATATATGAGTAGAAAGATATTTTTGACGTATGCTATTTATTTTACGAGCCGAATTAGGTACACTTCAGGATCTAGCCTTAAGCCACTGAAAACCAAAAGCCGCATTCACTATTTTTAGAATCCTAAACATATTACCTGTATGTCCCATTCAGCTGCTTATCACTTAAAATTCACTATTTTTGGAATCCAGAACATGTTTACCTATATATTTCATTCAGCTACTTGTCACTTAAAAAGGCTATGTTTAAATCACAACAACTTTAAATCAAAGAACTTGGGCAATTGAAATTTCTTAAGTTATATCGTATAGCACAGTATAAATGGCTCCAATAAGAAACAGAAAAAGCGTGGTGTGCACATTTTGTAAGAAAAGGAAGCGAAAATGTAACAAGGCTATTCCTTGTTCTTCTTGCATCAAGTTCGGGAATCCTAATTGTACTTACGAAGCTAGCTTAAGTGAAACAATTGCCAACAACAGTGATGAAATAGTTAAAAACGAGATTGATAAGCTCTTGAACAGAGTGACAGAGTTGAAAAGAATTTTACTGCTGCCATATACTCCAAAACCCTCTGAAAATGAAGAGAAAACAGTGATGACACTGCCCCGTTCTGAACTGAACTTTTTTGTACTGACATTCAATGATTACATCGGGAACAACCCAAATAATGGTGAAAATTTCATGATTGCACTTCCTGATATGCATCATTCAGTTATCGAACGTTTTGATACTAAAAGATCTTACCCACCATTTACTCTTATATCTCTTATAAGGTCTGAGGATTGTCTATTTGAGTTCTTCAACTTTGTAGATGCACAAATGTCGTATGGATCTACAATACCGTTGTCAATTCTACCACCCGAGCTTGCTGGTGTCGAAAGTAGATTTCAATCCAAGAAGTATAAATCACACGGTTTCAACGATTACGGTGACTTTGAACCCTTTACAACTCTTCAAGTCGCATCAAATCATCTAACTGACTTACCTGATAAAATTAAATCGTACCTCCCAAAACTGGAAGTCTTATGGAAGTATATCGATCTTTTTTTCAAAAGATTTTATTACCTTGTACCTATCTATGATCAGAAAGAGTTTTCATGTATGGTAAACGGTTTACTTACTGAGACTGGCGGCCGTTGGTCGATAGCAATTAATCGTAAAATTGATTTTGCTCATTTGGGTAATATATTAACTATTATGAGATTAACGTACGTGGGAGTAACAAGTTATAGTTCCAGAGTCAATGGAATGTTGGAGATTGATCCTGATTTTCTTCTATTGAGACAGAATCCCGTAAGTGTTGACGTTATAGATTTAGCGAAGAAATGTCTATTACTCTTCACCATTCCTCTTTCTGCCAGCGTTGAGATATTACAATTACAAGTTTCATTAAGGTCTTATAGTACAATTGCTCCGGAAGAAGGTGACCAAGTTAAAGAATACGAATGTATGTCTGCCAATTCTCTGATGAATAACATGGCTTACGCAATGGGCTTGCATAAAACATTAAGTAATTCTCCCCTGGAAGACATTGTTCAGCGTAAAGAGCTTTTGTGCCGTAAGATTTGGTATCATATACTTCTGTTGAATTCCACTATTTCCTTAGAATTTGGCTTTAAATCTCACATTGATCCTACGTCATATAACTCGCAAATACCAATAACTAGTGAGAAATTTACCAATATTTCAAATTCTAATTTGGAGAGGCAGGTAATAGAATGCTTATCGGATAACCAAGCTTTCTACGAGAAATTTACTAATATTATGAACCATGTATGCAATTTGAAATCGCTGATAAGTATGAATGATTTCGGTAAATCATTAGGCCTTCTTGAATCCCAGCTTATAATTGAATATGGGTATGTTCAGAAACATGTCAGGTCGTTGAAAAGCGAATGTAAAAGAGTCTTTTTTGTAAGAAACCGTTTTATTACTCTTAATGTTAACCTATGCTTGTTACATCATCTTTGGGGTATATTATTGCGCCGCAATAATAGGCCCATGCAGGCATTCTACATGAAAAAGTTAATAGCTCTAGTGTGTCTTGAGATACTTCCATTGAGCTGTGAAATACTAAGTTCTAGTGGGTGCCTTTTCCAAGAGTCTGGTGATGCATTGATCACTCCTCAAATCATTTTTATTCTCCGGAAACTTGTACTCATTTTCACCTCAATACACTTTAGTTTCAGGAGAACCACTGAAGAAGGTGTGGATTTGTCAGAACACATGAATTTGTTGACGACGTTCGTGGGATATACCAGAGAGATTATTTCTTGCTTCGATAAATGGTACTACGCCGCATGGAGAAGTAATCGACTTGCTGCTCACATGATTGATAGATGGATGCACGAAGGCGTAGACGATTACATTCGTTTGAAGAAAATTGGCGGACTTAGGTTCTCGGATGTTGATTTTAGAGAAATCGGTGATTTACTCAAGCACTCCGCCCAAATTATCGAAAAATATCGGGTTTATAAGGATGGCCAAACCACGTTCAAGTTTACGCCAAGTCAACATTTTCTTGCCGTTGTACCCCCACAAGATGAGCTTGAGTCAGATTTTATGTTCGACCAATTAAACACAACGCCATGTTTTGGTCCATGGCCAAACGACCAATTGCAAGAACTTTTAGGACCTCAGTCGAATTTCCAATTTTAGATACTGTATATAGACAAAGAGAAGAATCAGATATCACCTTAAAATAAATGAAGGAGCAAGTGTAGATAAGGTTAGACCAAGTACCAGGAGAAACTTTGTATCTAATAAGATTTGATAACTTAATTCAGTGAATTGTTTAGAAAAGTGGAAGTCAGTCTGTTCCGTGTAATGGAAGATAATTTAATTGAACGCAGAGTTGTTTCGGAGTATTCCTCAGAAAACCGAAGTTTTTTCCTGATATCATTTATATACCTTGCCGCATGGACTCAGTGCTGTGCAGAGCGCCGCACTAATAAACTAGCCAATTATGCTCGTTAGATATACTCTTTGTCAGCCTTAAAGTCTCCAAGGCTCTTGTACCCCTAAACATTTCATGATGGCTTCTAAGGATATTCTTGTCCCCCGGTATCTCCGCACCAAGATTTTGGGAGGGGAAGTGCTATATGTGTTTTATGCATTCGAATACGAGACTATTTCAGAGATAAATAATAATTATTGAACATGGCGATGCTTAAATATACTCTCACAGTACTTCTGTAGATTATTGCTCCAATAACTTGCTCTATAGGATGTTTTGTGAACCTTTGAGCAAAATACGTCACTTGAATATTCGCTAGTCATCTCTGCGCATTGGCAAAAATGAAAAATCCACATCGTAAATTGCCCCATTTGGGGACAGATTTGCGCATGTATGCAGGATATTAATTTTAAAGCTAAGAATTTAAGCATTTACTCCGTAAGTCTTGCAGCAATAGGTCTCGGCATTTACAGAAATTCTTCAATGGGGTCTTCCTATTTGTATAAATAAGATGCAGTATCCCCAATATTTTTTTTTGGACTGATTAACTTTTTAACTAATACTTCCTACGAAAGGGATAGTTCAGTGAAATTAATGTTTAATATCGAATCAGCTACCTCGTTTATGCATGTATTCTAAGCACATACTCAGTACAGCTTAGCAAAATAAATTCAACCCTCGATAGATCAGCATGAAAGAGACCACCTCTCATTACAAGCTGAATGAAGTTTGTGGTACAACGCAAATGATTAAAGGCTCCACACTGACAGATTACTCTCTTCCCGATAGTACCATTCTGGAACAGCTGCCAAAGGAAAACACATCATTTAATCATTCCATTGAAAATAGTCTGTCTCCTTCATTGACGACATACTCTGACTCCGAAGTATCAATTACTGATACATTTGACCTAGACCTGACACAGGGGAGTATCTCAACAGCCCTCACGGACGCGTCAATACCTTCGTATATTGATTCTACAAGTAAATGCCCCGCTTATACGTTACCGCGTGATACACTTCCCGGATATACCCCCACATTTGAGCAATTTAGTTTAAGTTTAATACGTCATGAATACGCCACCCCATATAAATGCTGTCGGAAAAAACAGTGGGAAGTGGTACTATTGGAACTTAACCTGACACAGTTAATTGTTCACCAGTTAGAATTGAATAAGGATTTACGTATTGAGGTCTTATCGGTGTTCGAAACACGTAACCATGTTGAAGATGAAGTATGTAAGAACTCGGTATCTAAGTGGAAAATGGGCAAGTCAGCCGGTAAATCCTTGGCCAAGACTAATACCAGAATTGGTAGTAATACTACGGCGATGGTATCAAAGTATAACAGCTTGTTAAGTGATAACCAGATGCTTTTTGAACCTATTCATAATCGTGCCCAATTTGATGTCATGCTTTCACAGTTTAAAACCAAGAAATTACATTGTTGGACGCTCGCCAATAGCAGGTTCGGCGTAGCTCCCTGTATTCCATCGGATGATCAAAACCCTCTTACTCTCATCAATACTCGTAACACCTTAAGATTAAGAGCAGAAACATTCCAGAGTTTATTACAATTTTATTCATTTGAAGCCGTGGTTTCTTGGAATGCTGCTCTTTCAACTGGTAAAGGTCTTAGTAGTTTCCATTACACTGACCCAATAGCAACAAGATCTGTACCACATTATTCGATTTTACGTACCATGTCTCATCAAAGCTTTAAGGATAGAAAATCAAGCATCAGTCTCAACACAAGTGCTACAAGAGGTACAAGAGATACAATAAAAATAGATGGTGCTGCGCACACTTCACGATATACTAGTGATGAAATCAGATTTATTACAGCATGTTTGCCCAAACTTAACTCATTCGATCCATGGCCAAGTATAGCACTTTCCAATTATGATCAATTCGAATGCAGTAATATTGAGAACAATCTCTTTCTTACTTATGCTAAACTTTGTAACGGTGCATCTAAAATTGAACCTACAAAACTAGCACCATGTAGAATTTTTGCGGTAGAGCAAGAAGGTTTGGTCAGTGTAGCTGCCACCACTTAATTATAAGATGATATATTTATGACATAACCTTTACGAACACTTTTGCATAATTCAATAAGATACAATATATTTATTACATTTATACTGTTTTATCGCGAGCATAAACGCCTATTTTACAATCGGTTTCTAATACACCTTGCGGTCAAATATTAGTCCATCTATATTACAAATGTGAATCCACCAATCACATGGTCACATCCTCGTTGTACTCATCACTCATTCCAAGGTAGTGTTCTTGCTCTGTAGCAAATTGGTCGGAACAATAACCTTTAACAATGTATTGTTCCGCTTCATCATATGGCGAAAGTCGAATTGATTGGATAGATTGAGGAGTTTGAGGAAGTTCACCATACTCCGTTTGGTTATATCGAGTACTATTACTTTGAACATCATTTCCAACACTTCCAGCGCCTCCAGAGGCAGTACCTACATCACTGATGTTATTGTTTGGACCACTGAAATCGTAATCAGTGAATGATAAATCTTCAAATTTGGTGATGGTCTCACCATTTAATTCAAATTGACGAATAGAACCCCATGGGGTAATTTTTATGATACCACCTTCAGGATGGTTATAAACAGGCCATTCATTTGATGTAGTATATAATTGTTGAGTGGCTTCATCAATGTTCTTTTTTTTACAGACTGAAGGTTCGTCAAATCTTCTTTTACTCATGATAATTTTTAAAATTATTCTAATGGATACTAAAGAAAACTATGGCTGTAGTGGTAATGACGAATTGGGTATCAGTAGTTAAACTATACCGACGTGTGTTTTTTTGTTCTTTTCTTTTGCAATTCGAAAAAAAAAAAAGATATAATAGGTCCCTTTAACACTCGCGTGAACCTGAAGCTATAGAAATTACTTGTTAGCTCAAGTATTTGGGATGAATAGAATATGGACCACGGAGATAAAAAGTTCCCTAAAGGCGATCACAAAGAAAGTTTTGGAATAAAACAAACGACCTAAATGTGTACACCTTATATGCCTAAAACAGTGCAAAAATTCATTGCAGGAAATTCTTCGGGTCTTAAATAATTTTTCACATTTCTGGTATTCCCGTTTTGGTGATGGCCATTTCAGCACTTCCTGCAGAGACTAGAAGCTCCTGTATGTGTCTTTCATCATTCGACGTGTAATACTCAATCGAGTCAGCGCGTCCAGCCAAGGGCGGCAACAGGTTCATAAATTCTGAAAGGGTAGATCTTTGGTAGTGGCCCGCACAGGTAATTGTAATGAAGCGTTAGGCGTGTGCGGCACGCAAGCGGTTTGCAGTACTAGTTACCAATTTCATAGGTTAAGTAGGCGCAATCCCTTTCGAGGTTCCGGGCTCAGGTATAAAATGTCGTCTTTACTGTATTACTCTATCTTGGGGCTTAAAGTCATTATCATTCTAAATATCGTTAGTCACACTACTTCTATCTATACATCTCTATTCGTGCAATATGTAAAATATATTAATTGAGTGGAGGGATTCCTCTCAATGCATCTTCATACTTTAAACAAATTAAATCTCTCTTGACTCTATAAGATTCTCCATCGTAGTCAAATGATCTTGGTTGACCACTAGGACCCCATCCATAAGGACTAGGCCCCCAAGTTGGGATATAGCAGACTTCATTCATACCACATTTAGTATTGCATTGATAAAATACACCCCAGTCTAGTGTTTCAGTCAAAGAAGCCAATCTCTGCTTATAATCTTTCAAATCCACATCTGGTATTCCTCCCTCGATGTATATCACGTGAGCTATGTCCCTTGAAAATTCGAATAAGTCAAATATTAGGGTAGTAATTTCGTACTGGACTCTAAATATCGATGAAAAAATCATACCATCAGCCCCATATAACGGGTATGTATGGAAAACATGGTCGAGGATGCTATCGTGGAACGCTTTAGCACGTTGATGTTCCCATGTATTCAATTGGCCGCTGGCATAACGCCTTATGAAATTGAATGTGAGGAGCTGAAGACGGTCAAACATGTGTTTTGTGTCTTCAAAATAAAGTGTCGAGTTTAAATTAGCCAATAGAGGTCCAAATTTCTGTTCAATAGAATTTGTAATCACTTGCCAATTGGTCTTTTCGAAGGGATTAGTTGGCTCTTGGTATATGTCTTCCAACTCATGGATAATACCATCTTTAAGATCCTGTGATATGTAACTAATGTTACGTTTATAAGCATGAGGATCAATATACGTCTTATTTAAAGGGGTGACCATATTCGAAAAATCTAGTAGAATTCTCTGTTCTCCATAATTGGTTGTACTTCCTCTTTCTGCCCATTCATATCCAGAATATCTTGCCAAATGACTCAAAAGTAATGATCTATTGAAAGAAAGAGAGTCGTAATCAGGCTCAAGTGGTGGAGGATTAGAATGTGGAATCTTTGGTTTTTGAACGTTCTTTTCTTCATCTGGAGGGAATCTCAACAAATCATTAGCATAGGATAAGGTTATGTTAGAAACTACTTCTAAGTCTCTTTTGAAATCACACAAAATTAGCTCAAACCCAAGCTCTAACCTGATTACCCCTTGTAATCCAAATGATTTTCCCCATTCACAGATTTTTTCAGAGCTTACCCACTCATCCACTCTGTCAGTTGTATTTGTCTGATTCGATAAAATCATCTGTTGGTCCATTAAAGGCGAAATCTTGGCTGCAGAGGCACCGTCAAGGAATATTACTTTATCCAATGGCTTAGGGTTCCTAAATGTGAACAAATAATTCTGATCATTCCAGGGAAATGATTTTGAAAAAGTAGAGATTTCATCTCCGAGAATTACAGATTTATCTTCTCTTTCAGTTTCAGTCTCATTACTTTTTATGATTCTTCTATTGAATTCAGCAAATGAATAACTGAATTCATAGTCAAAGGCCAACCACTCAAATTGGTCAGGTAACTCTCCATCGCCTCTTGAATGATAAAGTCTGGTATTAGGGGGAATATACGCTGGAATAAATGATACCCCAACGGCATGTATATTGGTTTCTTTCAGCCTCAATGATGCCTGTACAGTGTTGAATATAGCAGAAGCATTGATAAAATCAATATTGTATCGTTTGTATATTTCGAATGGACTCTCGTTGCTTGGAACTTTACGGTCCAAATTAGGGAAAATTGGAGTAAGATTAGAAGGTTTATCGTACGCATTCTTGACAATATATAAAAGTATCACATTTGACAAGCAAAGCACCAACGTCAAGCTTGTATGAAATGAGCTTTTCATAGTCCTTGTAGAGCTCAAGGGATATTATGGGAATAGGTAGACTTTTCAGATAAGCACTATGCCGATTCGGGTTTCTCCAATGTGATACAAATGAACGAATGCGGGTTCCAAACCAATCAAACTTTAAACTCAGGAAGAGTTCAAGCTGATTAATGGGAGTCTACAGCCATGAGCTATTGTTATACTATGAGTTCAAGAATATAACAAACAGTTGAATAATTGAGTTTAACTCTTGAAGTACCATCGCTGCTGTTGTCAGGGTACAAGCTTTGGAAACACGTGTGGGGACCATAAATTTTGATATGTTACTGAGATAAGACATGGCAATACATAGATTTATAGACATGTTGGTTAAGTAAAACCCAAAACATCCAATCCGGTAGAATTGATGAGTTGAATTTTCGGTTGTTCTTTCCAGCTCTTTAAAGAGAAGAGAACTTGCTCTGGGAGAAATAGTATTAAATGTAGGATGCTTTACTAGTCCCGGAGTGCATACACAACATTCTAGCTGTAGAAATCAGGTTCAGTGTGGCACTCCTCTTGACATTAAATTCCCAAACCAAATTAGACAGTTGGTTTGTAATCACATGAGCTCTATTTTATTTCATGTAACCAAATATTGGAGAAAAGGAAAAGGAACAAACAAAGACGTTATTGCTCCAAATACAAAAATATCAACTAGTGCATTATCTTTTATACAGACAAGCTGGTTCACTCTGTCAATAGGCTCTAGCAACCTTCCTTCCAATCTCAATCCTTCAAGCCATTCTCATCTGGCAGAAACACACTAATTGGTATTTCTCAGCATTTGTCTACAACTACTGAGCCTCCTACCCTCCACCCTGGTCTTCCTTCCCACCATCTTCAATGCCATCTTTTTGTACTTCGCACACCCGCAGACAAAAAAGGACCAATCAACAAATTCTATTTCATATTATTCTCATTTTCTTGTAGAAAAAAATCTGAACCCAACTAACATTCTAAATGTTAAGAACCAGGAACTTATTAAGACTCGGCTCTTATAGACCAGTAAGAACATTGGCAAGTTCTACTACCAAGCTTGCGGCCGGTCCTAGTGATGGCGAACCAAAACCATTTACTAATGCCATGGGTAAAGGATATGAAAAATATACGCAAGATTACGGTTCATTTGGTAAGACCACATTCTCTGAAGTTTTGGATGAAATTGATATGACTTGGGGTACTGATGATGATCCAAAGAAAGTTGCCAAACAAAACACAAAAATCAGACATTTCACTATAAATTTTGGTCCTCAGCATCCAGCTGCTCACGGTGTGTTGAGATTGATTTTAGAATTACATGGTGAAGAAGTCGTTAGATCTGATCCTCACGTTGGTTTATTACATAGAGGTACTGAAAAATTGATTGAAAGTAAAACATATATGCAAGCCTTGCCATACTTTGATCGTTTAGATTATGTTTCTATGATGACCAATGAATTGGTTTTCGCTTTAGCAGTTGAAAAATTATTGAACGTTGAAGTTCCCTTAAGAGCTAAGTATATCAGAACTTTATTCGGAGAAATCACTCGTGTTTTGAATCACTGTATGTCTGTTTTGACTCATATTATGGATGTTGGTGGTTTAACCCCTTTCCTTTGGGGTTTTGAAGAAAGAGAAAAGTTGATGGAATTTTATGAACGTGTAAGTGGTGCTAGATTGCACTCTGCTTATGTCAGACCAGGTGGTGTGTCTCAAGATCTTCCAGCCGGTCTTTTGGACGATATTTATATGTGGGCTACCCAATTTGGTGATAGAATTGATGAAGTTGAAGAATTGGTCACCGATAACAGAATTTGGAAAGATAGAACTAGAGATGTTGGTATAGTTAGCGCCGAAGATGCTTTGAACTACAGTTTATCCGGTGTAATGTTGAGAGGTTCTGGTATTCCATTCGATATCAGAAAGTCTCAACCTTATGATGCTTATGAGTTAGTTGATTTTGATGTTGCTGTTGGTTACAATGGTGACTGTTACGATCGTTACTTGATTAGAATGGTTGAGTTCAGACAAAGTTTAAGAATCATTGAACAATGTATTAATGATATGCCGGAAGGTCCAGTTAAAGTAGAGGACTTTAAGGTTAGCCCCCCTCCAAGATCATTAATGAAAGAAGATATGGAAGCTTTGATCCATCATTTCCTTTTATTCACCAAGGGTTATGCCGTACCTCAAGGTGAAACTTATACCGCCATTGAAGCACCAAAGGGTGAAATGGCTGTTTATGTCGTTTCTGATGGTAGTGAAAGACCATATAGATGTAAGATTAGAGCCCCAGGTTTCGCTCATTTAGGTGCCTTTGACCATATTGCTAGAGGTAACTTGTTGGCTGATGCCGTCGCCATTATCGGTACCATGGATTTGGTGTTCGGAGAAGTTGATCGTTAATCCCTTTAATATTAAAATAGAATCCACATTAGCATGACTTATTTATTGTAATCTACAATCAAGTACATATAAATCAGAAAGACCCAATTTTGAAATTTTTTGTAGTGAATGCTGCTTACTCTATTTACATATATTTACTCTTCATTCAACCTCCTATTAGTTTATACGCAAGTAATAGCAGCCCAGTTGTCCCTCCTATAAGTGCCATGATTTTGAATGTCAGTCCGTCATCATAATCAGTCTCATTCTCATGTGAGGAATACATTGAAGATGCAGGTTTTCTGTACACGAAAGGGTTCAGTTGATTTATGGTTATTGACTCTCTTGTTTGAAAATCGTCTTTAACCTTTCTGTTAGCCAGTCTCATGAGATGTTTGGTAATTAACTCCTCGCTAATGTCCAGTATATCAGCATTCTTAGTCAACTGTTGTATTATAGAATCTCTTTCTTCCTCTGTCAACTGTTTGTTAATGATCCTCTGTTCAAACTTTAAATGCTTTAAAAGATGTTCTTCATAGTTAAAATGAGGTACATTGTTTCTATCACCATAATTTTTATGCTCCCCTGAAAATGTAGAGGTTGATTCCTCAAAACCAGCAAAGTTCCTTGTACGGTGCCTGGTTCTGTTCAATCTCAGTCCACTGTGATTACGATTGGTACCGTAATAATTATCCCATTCTTTCTGTGCATTGTTATAAGCATACTGTGAGTTATAATTTGCTCGAAGTCTACCTTGGGGACCTCCAGCATTTAGCGTCTGATCATACTCTGCTTTCTTATTCTTATCCTTAAGAGTTTCATATGCATTAACGATTCTTATGAATTTATCACTATTCAGTTTTTTATCGTCTTCGCTCAAGTGACTGTTCAAATCTGGATGATATTTCTTACTCAACTTTTTGAACTGTATTTTAATATCAGTTGAGGAACAGGTCCTTGGAAGATCTAGTATCTCATAGAAAGTGGCAGCAGTATGCTGAAATCGAATAAACTGTCGCATGTGGTTCTCCGATTATTTCGTGCCTTTCTTCTCATCAGCTTCGCGATAAGATTTAATCCGATTATAGAGTGTGTGAGATTAAGACACTGGCGGACCTAAATATACTCAATTTGCACCAAAGTATATGTTATACCGCCAGCTTCGCACCGTGTTGGGACCGCTGAACATGAGTCTCCAAGAACTGCATAATATCACCAAAGCTGAAACAAACGGAAAACAAGAGGATTATTTGGTTAAATCAAATTCACCATACCCTTGTCAACGCGTGGCGCACACCTTGCTTGAAATGTTTTCTATCGTCATGCATGCTTAACTCAATGTCTTCTAGAATTATTTCCCCGTTACTAGTTGAGTATTTTGGTCCGGCCGAGCGTTAATTAATTAATCTCGGCGCCCATTCCCGGCCAAATATTAAAGTGACCTAGCACGGTGACCTCCAGTCGCGGAACCCTACCGAACTAGATAGAAAATGTGCAATGGCAAATTGAGAGGTGTGCTGACCAACTGAAGCTCGCGAATATAAATAGTTTTCACGCCCTCAATTTCAGCCATCTCCACTTAAAATCAATTCAATTTAGAAATGCCTAGACAAAGAAGAACTGCTCCAGCTCCATCTAGAAATCAGACTAGATCTGCTCATACTGCTACTTACCCTCAGCAACATACTCAAGCTCCACCTGCTGCTGCTTACCCTCAACAACAAAGACAACCAGGTTTATTTGGTCAAATGGCATCTACCGCTGCTGGTGTAGCTGTGGGTTCTGCTGTTGGTCACACTGTTGGTGCTGGTATCACCGGTATGTTCGGTGGATCCTCCGCTCCAGCCCAACCAGCTGACCAACAATTGACTCAACAACAACAACAATCTAATTATCAAGAACAAGCCAAACACTGTGATGCTGATGCCAGAAATTTCACTAGATGTTTAGAGGATAACAGTGGTAACATGCAAATTTGTGATTACTACTTACAACAATTAAAGGCATGTCAAGAAGCTTCCCGTCAATACTAGCTTTAATAGTAAGCTTATCCTTTAAAACTGTCCTTTAGAACAATTGTTGAACGAGACAAAAAATTTATCATATCTATTTATATATTTATAACACACTAATTACTTGTATATACACTCAGTAGAAATAGTAGAGACTGGCAAAGGTTTTTGTGGTATTTGTAGGAAGTCATGAATTGTTCTTTTAAGAAAATATTTCATCAATAGACAAACGTATACTCAATATCTAATATCTTAGTATTTACCTTGTAGTAAAGAATCACCATCTATCAGTGTTTAACATCTCTCAAATTTATGCTTTCTTCTCTTCTCCTTTTCTAGTAGTCAGGTAAAAGTAATAACCTCCAACTCCTAAACCGAAAGCTCCGATAAGAACGAACAAGTTTGGACCGCTGGTAGTTTCGATTTTTTGACCAGCATTATGTAAATCATCATGGTCCAAATCATCAATAACGGTACCAGGTTTAATAGTTTCTTGTTTGTGATCAATATCACGCTCTCCGAGGTTGTGAACCTCAGCTTGGTTCAATTCTGGGTTGGTGGAACTTTGAACGTATTTATCTCTATTAGCTGGCTTAGTTGCCTTCGGCGTACCTTTTCCACCACTGGTGACCTTAATAGGCTTTGAACCGCGATCTTGCAAGATTTCAGGTTCTGCAGCAACTTTTTCACCTCCATGGACAACGGCTGCAGCATTACCTTCAACCTTCACACTAGAAGCAGCTTCCTCGTTGAACATTTCACGTTCAACCGATTTACGGCGTTCTTGGGCAATGTCTTGTTTAACTGCTTCTTCGTTGATTGGGGGGATCTTTGGTTCAGTAACTTTAGGAATAAAATCATATTTAAATTCCCATTCGGAAATCGAAGTTTGGGATGGTAATCTAAAGGAGTCAATTGAGGACGTATCATTCTTGGCCAACGAACGCCCGGAAGTATGAATTGCTCTAGCCGATGCAATTGTGGAAGTTCTGATGGCTCTTGATGATTGTAAAATGGATTGTCTGAACATAATAAGAATAAAGAGAGTAAGTAAATTGAAAATTAGTGAAATTTGGTTTGGCCAATTCCTGGGGTCTTGCGCATGACATGTGAGCACGACATCTGGGGTGGATATAAGATATCTAGCTTATGGATGATTTAGTGGTGTATGCTTTTGTGTATTGTTGTATTGTGGTTATTTTGTCCAATGTAGTAGCTTTTCCAAGCTTTTTCTAGTAGGGAAGTACACTTCAATCATATAAATTATTGGATATGCTGCCAGCACCCTGCGATACCTTATCATAAATGTCGCGATCAATTAATACAGCCAATTACCTGTTCCCCCCCTTGTTGCGATAAGCTCGTAAGTGTTAACTTTCTTATACGTAGAATATTCATGTTCAAAACTTCACGACTCTCTATCTTCTTGGTTTATTAAATTATATTAAAATTATTGATTTAATGCTAAATATGCTAATTATTGGAAGGTACAGTGTCTCCATCTCACTTTTAATTGTCTATATCACTCTCTCCTAACAAGTCTTCTAAATATTGACTAGGTGGCCTCTTTGTGTTAATTGGTTTACTAGTATCTTCATACATGGACAATCCATTCAATGATGTACTAGAACGATTAAGTTGAAGCATACTAAGTCTATCAGAGCTACCATTGCGACTTAGCGTTCCGGACAAATCTACAGCACTATTATTAACGGTGGAGAAATCGTTAGTCGGGCTAAAAAACATTGAACCACGATTCTTATCCAATTTGGCATTCCTGTATGGTCTGCCAAGCACATTATTTAAAGTTAACTGACTTTGACTTGAAAGATTACTCTTTGTTTCGAATTCAGATGAAGAACTACTCATAGAATTATCCATTTGGAAATGAAGAGGTGAATTGTAATAGTACTTTTCACTCTCATTCTTTGCGAGATAGTGCAGGGTTGCCCAAGTAACCACAAAATACGCCATCGTACCTATCAACATAAGTAATAATATACCTCCGATAACAATAAACACCAAATTCTCTGGGAGAGTGGTGGTTTGAATATAAGGGTTACCATTGGAGCCATCCACGATGGGTGTGAAACTATATGTGGTTTCTGTTGCAGCTGGTGGTAATGACGGTAATTCTATTCCATCTGTTTTCAGGGGCGCCTCATCAGCTCTGCCATACACTACACCACCATTAACTTGATTCAATACTATTAGTAGAATCGGCCAAATTCCGTGCATTACCTTCGACAAATTTGAAGAACAAATTCGAGCTGATGGATTTATATTTATAAGAGAAGTATAATGGAAATAATAATTTGGTGAGCCACTCAGTGACCCTCAAATGGATAAGTAAATAAACAAACCACATACTATTCAATACTCGAAAAATGTTCTATGCATTCTGGAAAGTATTGTGCATGAAAAGCCCGTCTTTGTTCGTGAAATAACCCCTTCGATGTGCACTATGGGCAATTACAAAACTACTCTCGGTGTTATTATTAGTGTAGACGCGTAAAATTCGCGTTCAATGTTTCACTCCTGCTCTTAATGTACAGGCCAAGATAACTCCTTCCTATGTCAAACACGTATTTCCTAATGCTTTCCCAGTAAACAATGTGGCATCTAGACTGATATTTAACTTTAAGTTGTATGTATGCCGTATTTTTTCCAGAGGGGGTGAAAACTTGAATAGTTGCTTATAACTGGTACTTACGTGACATTTTGTTTTTCTGCCAATAATAAGGCTACCACAAGATCTCCTCTGATGGCCTTATTTTTATGCGTAAGAAGAAAATACTTGAACCTCATTTAGGAATATTTTAGAGGTAACTCTTTAACTTTAGAAATAGAATCTCCTCGTGCAGTATTCTGCGTGTGCGAGCGACATAGGAGCTTGTAATTTAATAAGACCAAGTTGCTAGTTCAAATAAATTGTCAGCAATGAAGAGTTCAGTCATATCTCTTAAATATCATTGTGTATCATTAACACCCATTGTAGTTGTTTTTTTTTGTTATTATTGATTAGTATTATATGAATAAAAACTCTATAACTTAAAACTTCCAATCTTTATCTGCAGATTCAATAGCCCATGTAAACTTTTCTCTCAAAGTCTTGGTGAATAACTTTTCAATTGGAACGTCGAATTTCTTAGAGAACACAACAGTCAACCGAGGGTCAATATAATTCATTTTGGAAGTACCTAAAGAGACTTCTGAGTTATCTTCCTTATCTTTCAACTGGAATTGAGTATTCAAGATTCTTTGTTCGATTTGCTCAATTTGCTGTTTTAGCTTTTCTACAGTGGTGTTCTTCTTTACTTCAGGCTTTCCGCTCTTTAATTCAGCTTTGAATTCTTTTTCTAATTCCTTCACTTTATTCATCCTTTCCTTTAATTCCTTTTCTGGTAGAGGCTTCTTGCTTTCAGCCACTAATTTTTCGTTATCTCTAACAAATTTCTTCTGGATTTGATCCCGAGTCCTCTCTAGGATCTTATCTTGTATCATCATTATATCTTCTTTGCTCAAGTCATCAATCTCTTCAAAAAAATTTGGATCTTTCTTTAGCTGTTTTTTATCAAGTTGTAATATCATTTGCTTGTATCTAATTTTATTCCATATCAATTCTTTTAATTTATCAGCTATTTTTTGAACTGAATTACCATGCGTTTTACTCACCGTACGCTGGTGGTTACATAATATAGCAACAGTTCTGTTAGCAGCATTGAACTTGACAACCTTTTCAGCTACTGTGCCTTCATTTTTGATTAAATCAAGCTGGTCTTGCATGGTCTTTGAAGCATTATAGGTTCTGAAAACTTTTGCAGTCAATCCCTTCATATATGTTTGGAATTTCTTATTTAATAAAGATGGGTTAATTCGATCAAAAAGATCATCACCTGGTTGTTTTGGCTCTTTCTTGAAAATCTTCAAGTTTTTGAATACCTGCTTGTCAACTTCCACTTCTTGATAAAATCTGATAGAATCCTTACCCAAGAAATCGAAAATAACAGTGTTAGGAGGTTTCAAAGTTACGTGCTCATATCTTAAGGAACAACAACCAACCGTGTCTGCCTCGTCGTCACCTTTTTCACCACCAGCTCTTAATGCAAATATATCAATCAAGTAAGTAGCAGTGGCCATTTGACGTTCTTGCATCAATTCAGACTTCAACAACTTTGTATAATCTTTTCTTATATTATCAATATGATATTTTAAATTCCTAGCTGTTTCAAACTTTTTGAAATCTGATAAACCCTTAACAGAAGAGTTGGCTGCGAATCTGACATATTTGACGGAGTCAGCTATATTTTCCCTCCACATTGCTAACCATGTGACTGTATTGTCGTGTTTTACGTCAGCCCAGTTATGTCCCTCTGGTGCTGGTGGGATTGGGACACCTTCACTCAAGTTTAACGTCACATCTTCAGGATAAACCCGCCTCTTCAATTTACCAGTTTTTGGATGTGCACCTCTACCTCTGAACAAACCTGGAGGTTCAACTCTGAAATTACCAACTTTTTCTTTCCTACCATTTAACATACATGTTTTATAAGGTTCCTCCATTTGTTCTCTTTCCAGTTTGATTTGTTTCTTTTCCTCTTTAGACAATTTCTTCTTGTCCTCCTTGATCTGCTCGAAATACGCGTACATTTTACTGAAGTCCATTTTGTCAAACTGGGTTATCTTCATATCACAACCTCCAGCTTCTTTCAAAACAACTTGGAAATCTTCGAAGAAATTTTTTTGAAATACCGGGTTCTTACCATGGTCAGTCTCTACCAATGCTCCAAAAAAACCTGCGACCTCTTCAGCTTCAACTGGTAATTTTACGGGCTTTCCATCGTAGTATAATTTAACATGCGAAGGTAATGGTTCATACTCGGGAGGAAATAAAACACCATTGTGTACTAGACTATCCCATTTGACTTCTCCATCACGATCGCCTTGCTCTTCCCACCATTTGTATGTCTCGTCCTCTTCTTGTTCCTCACTTTTATCCTCATCTTTAACTTCTTTCTTGACTTCTGTTTTGACTTCTTTTTTCTTCGGCTTTGCCTTGCCATTGGTAGATTTCTTTTCAGGCTTGACGGTAATACTTTTACTTGTACTCTTCACAACTTTAGCCTTGGGCGTCACGTTTTTTTGCTCTTTTTTTGCTGGCGTTTTCTTTTGTTTCTTAGTTTGCACATCAGCCCCATTTGAGATTTCCTTTTTGGCTTTCTTCTTCACAGGAGAGATCGCTTGAGAAAGGGGTATGTCTTCATCATCGCTGTCATCGATGACTCTTTTAGCTTTTTTTGCAAGAGGCATATCATCTTCAGAAGAACTCATGTTTAAGGACCTTTGAAAACAATTAGACTGAATATTTAGAAATTTACGTGTCGTGCGCGATTCATGAACCTCGTCGTTGAATATTTTCAATTTATTTTTTTTTTCGACGAGTCGTGTCTGTTTTGTGTACTGTAAGATTCGTGTATAGAAATTAAGGATCAGATTATGTTTAGTGCACTACGGTTAATAGAATCCACAATTTAACTCCAAGAGATTTAATTGAAAGGAATTGGAAAGGCCAGGAAACAGAAAATTAATAGTTAGTTGGTAATATTTATAACAGCATTCAACCAATAAAGATCTTGTGGCATCCCAAAATTAGAGAAGTGACTTAGATTACTACAAGTATAAGCTTATGGTAATCTACGTTCAGAAGTATTTCCTATTCAAGATTTTTAAGCAATACCGAAATAGAAATAAATTACATAATACCTTAGATCTTGTACTACTAAAGTTCAGTTTAATTGTTCTACCTCAATTAGCCTCAATGAATAATACACCTGCATACGTAAAGAGATAGAATAATAAGACTGTTTCTTAGTTTTACATTTATTCTACCATCAATCTTAGTTTTCAAATCTTTCATCAAGTAACATAAAGCAATAGATATTTCCAGAATGATAAGCATCAACAGTATTTTATTGTAGATCTTTGTGTGAAAATCGCAACTTAGTGGTATATTATTAAATCAAGAAAAAAATGTTAGTAAATTTCAGTAGCAAATTCACCATTCTATATCAGGAACCAAGTCATCCAAATTCTGAACAATAACCAGAATTCTTCCATCATCCATTATATCTTGTTTCTATATAGTAGCCGTACGAAATTTAAAACTAAAATTCACTCACGTGAGCTGGTTCAAAACTTGCTGATTTCGATATTATGGTCGCAAAAATAAAGTCTCATACATTTCCTAAAAAGGAAATACAATAATATTGTTAAAATTTTATAACTAATAAAATCGTTTAAAATCAAAATATTTAGGTGATTTGTTTTCTGGAAAAAGGAAACTTGTAAATACATTAGATAAATTCAGTAACAATCTCATCAAATACTGCTCTTAAACTACATTATTATATATATCAATCCGTGCGGAAAATTTTCAGGAGGACTTACTTATTTGATTAATCAAATTCTGAAGAACCATTACTGTCTCTTATCCTTCTTGATTGTTCTGTTGACACTCGCATCGCCTTATCTCATCTGATACTAGCAGCATACAGCCTCATCACTTAAAAGTGCCAGTCAATCCAAGGAATATTCAGTAAAAAATCGGCAATATTTACCTCAATTACAAAAAGCACAATTTCATTTTTTTCGATTTTCAAGTCAGTTAAAGCCACCACTAATCATTTATACCCATGTCTGTTCGCCCATTACAGCCATTGAATAATGGTCAACTTAACGTTCGTTCCAATAACACAAATAATATTACCCCTATTAAATTAAAAAAATCTAGAGATCAGTATGATCAACCATTAAACCATGAAAACCAAGCCTTATACAAACAACAACATTTATATCAACAGGAGCAAATCCAACAGCAGCAACAGCAGCAGCAACAACAACATCAACAAAAGAAGAAAAAGAAGGAAAAGTTGTCTGCATTATGTAAAACTCCGCCATCGGTTGTTAGAACCAGGAATGGTAGAGATTACAGAAGAGGTTTGTTTTTAGGTGAAGGTGGATTTGCCAGATGCTTTCAAATGAAAGATTCGAATGGTCAAATCTATGCCGCCAAGACTGTAGCGAAAGCTTCTATTAAAAATGAAAAGACCAAGACTAAATTATTATCTGAGATTAAAATCCATAAATCTTTGAAACATCCAAATATTGTTAATTTCATTGATTGTTTTGAAGATGATGTTAATGTCTATATATTGTTAGAGATTTGTCCAAACCAATCATTAATGGAATTATTGAAAGCTAGAAAGAGATTAACAGAACCAGAAGTGAGATTATTTATGGTTCAAATAATTGGTGCTGTCAAGTACTTGCACCAAAGAAGAGTTATTCATAGAGATTTGAAATTGGGAAACATCTTTTTTGATCCAAACATGAATTTAAAGATTGGTGATTTTGGTTTAGCATCTGTTTTAGAAAACTTTGATTCAAGAAAATTCACCATCTGTGGTACTCCGAACTACATCGCTCCTGAAGTATTGGGTGGAAAGAATAACGGCGGTCATTCTTTTGAAGTTGACATCTGGGCGATCGGTATTATGATGTATGCTTTATTGATTGGTAAACCACCTTTCCAAGCTAAGGATGTTCAAATCATCTACGATAGAATCAAAAAATCAGAATATGGTTTCCCAATTGATAAGCCAATCAGTGACGAAGCTACTGAATTGATCAAAGATATGTTGAATGTTAACCCAATTAAGAGACCAACAATTGATGACATTTTAAGTTATGATTGGTTCAAGGGTCCATTTCCAGATAAGATTCATGAATCCACTTTGACTAAAGAACCAACAGGTTTGGATATGATTTCAAAGAACCAAAGTGCATTGAACTTCAAAAACATGAAAGTCAACTGTGGTATCTATACTCCGAAGATCAAGAATCCAGTTGAAATTTTGAAGACTGATTTACAAAGTGAAGAATCAAAGGCTGTATTGCCAAAGAGCTTGTCACCAAATGATACCAAATTTAAATACAAGGAGGTTGATCCAACAATTTTAACTAAGAAGCGATTCCAATTCAATTCAAACTTTTCAAATGGAGTTACTGAATTGGATCAAACTTGCCACAAAACTTATGTTAATATGTCTAAATTGGAAACCCTTATAGATTCATCGATAGACACAATTACTTTACCAAGCTGTGAAAATCCAACTTTAATTAGTAAATGGGTTGATTATTCTAACAAATACGGATTCAGTTATCAAATGAATAACAATGATATTGGTGTTTTATTCAATGATTCTAACACCATTTTGAAATTAACTAATAACGAAATGTTTTTGGAATTATTGCATCATGAGAATGAAGGATGGACCTGTATTGAGAATTCAATTTATAATCCACCAAGCAAATGTAAGAAACAATTAGAAATTGTTGATTTCTTTGCCAAATATATGAACTCCAATTTATCGAAAGTGAGTGAAGTGGAAGAAAGAAAAGAGATTGTTTTTTTAAGACGCTACACTCGTACTAGTGAGTACATTATGTTTGAAATGACCAATGGTAATTTTCAATTTAATTTTAAAGACCATCATAAATTAGTGGTTTCCAAGAATGGTTTAGCCATTACCCACATTTCACCTACAAGAATCACCCAAACTCATCCACTAATTTTAATCATGAAACAAGGAAATTTCCCATCGGTGAACATTCCAAATTGTATGGAAAAAGTTGCAGTTATCAAAGAAGCAATCAGAGAGAAAGCATTTATGTAATATGTATTATAGATACCAATAGAAATGAGTAAAGAGAAAAAAATATTTGAAGTTCGTTATGCATTATTTACAACTAGTATACAATTAAAAGTTATCATTGTCGTTTAACAAAGATTTCAAAGCCCATTCGTCCTTGAACTTATTTTTAATGAGATCTAATTCTCCAATCAAATTGGTACAAGCGTTTCTTAAGGCTTCCTTCGGAGTGTAGTTATCTTCAGTTTGAATTCTGAGTACAAAATTGGCGAATAATGGGTGTTCCACCTTATAAGCAGCGAATATGACTCTTTCATCTTTCAAAAGCTGAGCCCTTAATAAATTTGCAAGGGTATGATCTTCACGTTCAATCCTGATGATAGCAGCATTCGGCACTTTGGTATCCGGAGTGATCTTGATCTTATCTACACCATCTGGTAAGATGAACAACTCGAATCTATCCGGGGCGTTCATGGTGTAGTTAGTGGTAGATTGTTACTAAGACGGTGAACTTTGGCGAAAATTCGCACTAATGCATTTACCCGGACGTGAACTGAGCGTGCTGGCTCAAATCAGTGGGATGTGAGATGTGGGATGTCGGATGTCGGTATCGGATGAGGTTGGATGTCGGGGAGATCTTGCTGGGAGTGGGTGAGATGTTGTAGCAGAGTAAGAGAACAAACAACACCGGTTTTGCAGTGTTTGGAGCATTGAAGTGGTAGTGGATGAGTATAGTTAACTGAGCTGCATATGGTATTAATACCAAAGGGTTTATGGGTTCAGCTCGATGATCTTCCCCACTGATTACCCGGGACTCCACTTAGTTTCTCATTACCAAAAGTGGAAGCCCTGTGTTTTCAATATCTCAATTATGTAAGTAAACTAGTGGCGTTTGTTGTTTTTTAAGATACTACATTACTCATATCATACCCCTTCCAATCTCTCCTTGTTTGAACATTTCTTAACCAGTTTTCTTTTTCTCCCCACCCATTCTAGCTCCTCTATCACGCCGCACATTAGCCGTATTGGTTTGGTTAGTACCATAGCGTGCATGTGGCCAAATGCATGCCGAGCGCGCCTTCGGTGATTCCTCGAAGTTTTATGATAGAAAAAAGACTCAAGTGGAAAAGCTGATAGCAGAGCCAATCGCCCATTTATAATTCATTTATAAAAACTTTCGAATTTCAAACATATACCAGAAGTGCTGCTCATCTTAGCGTATCACAAAGCTCGTATTTGGTATACACTACTCACTCAAGTCATTAATTAAGAACCCATCACTTTTACGATTCTAAAGTGACATCAAGGGTTCACCAAATTAGTATCAGTGTTAGCGATCCCTGCTCAGTTCCAATTCATCCAAAGACCACGAAATGTCGAACTCCGACCCATGGGGGAACCAGAACCGTTCTCTTGGACAAAACTTCAAGTATGTATACCCATGCCCCATTATTTTCCTGTTCTGTTTGTTCACGACTGGGACTTCTAATGAATTTATTACTAACTCAATTTAGCCGTCAACAACCACCAGTGTTACCACCCCCAGCAACTTTGGAAACAGGTATGTTATCTTACGTTAAGGACACTCAGTAATTAACCGATGAGTTGACAATTGAAGTGAAAATTCTAAAACCTCAGTATTACCATTGGGTGTTTTTAGGGATTATCGGCTGTCATCACTTACTTCTCCTGAACCATATTGATTTACTAACAGAAACAGGAGGACAAAAGTTCTACCCATTACCCAGCTTACCCAACTTGGGAAGTAATCAACACACTCCTCAACCGGGCCATAGTTTCAGTATTCCAGCTTTAAATAGCTCGGAACAAGTACGTATATTCAATCCATCAGACATTAATAGATGACCTTGTGTTCTTATCGATATAATTACCTTTTTACTTTCATGGGTCGTGTCGACTACCCATCCCTTTCCATCTCCATTCGCCCAGGCTTCCGGTTTCAGTTTACTTTTTTGACCAGTTACACACGACTTTGAGTCGAGCAGATTTTACAATAATGGCTGATAAAAAATTCATCTTCTAATACTAACGTGTTTTTAGCATCAAGATCAAAGACAGCAAGCAAAAAGTCTACCATCGGCCATGGGATTAAGCGAGCTTTCTCAATCTCAACAGCTTCAGTCGGCTGCAAATCAACAAAAAGCAACTGGCCAACTGCAGTCTTCTCTTCAGCAGAAACCTCAACTTCCTTCCCAAACTACAAGTGCTGCCTCTTCCGCTAACACAGTTCCAACACTTCTGCAAAACCAAGGCACAAGTGGATCTCCGCAAGTTCCTTCACTGCTGGTCCAACCACAGGCACCACAAGGGGCCCAATTGCCTTCATCGAATCACCTTACCGGCCCGGGTCAGGCACAAAATCAGACTCAGATTCAAAATCAACCCCAAAATCAAAGTCAACCTTCCTCACAAGTAGTTAGTGGCTCAAGTCAATCCCCTATTCAACAAGCACAGGTTCTTTCACAGGCTGCAAGTCAAGCAGTGCCTAATCGGTCAACTACGACTAACGTTTACAGACCTTTAAATGTTAAAGATGCTTTGTCTTATTTGGATCAGGTTAAAATCCAATTCTACAATCAAGCAGATGTTTATAATAATTTCTTGGATATCATGAAGGATTTCAAATCCCAATCTATTGATACACCAGGTGTTATTGATAGAGTGTCCACTTTGTTCAGGGGCCACCCTAACTTAATTCAAGGTTTCAATACATTTTTACCACCAGGATATAGAATTGAATGCTCTCTTGATCCATCTGACCCAAATCCAATAAGGGTGACCACTCCGACTGGGACCACCACTACTGCTAAGTCAGATTGGCAAAGTGAAGAATATCAGGCTGCCGAAGTTGTGTCTCAACAGCAAAATCAAGGTCAAAACAAAGCATTTCAACCAGATGGAAATAGCGACCAAATGAATCATGCCATCAATTATGTCAATAAGATAAAGACAAGGTTTGCTAATCAACCTGATATTTATAAACAATTTTTGGAAATCTTACAGACTTATCAAAGAGAACAGAAGCCAATTGCTGAAGTTTATGAACAAGTGACGGTTCTATTTTCAAACTCTCCCGATTTATTAGATGATTTTAAACAGTTCTTACCGGATACTAGTGCCCCTCAACCGGTACCAGCTTTTGGAGCAACATCTCAATTGCCACCAGTTGGTAATTTTCAGCCTCCAACCGGAAATGGTATAAGTCCACAGGGAAATGGTCACTTCCCAGTTCAATATCAACCACAACCACAACCACAACAAGCACAACAACTTCCAACTCCTGCACAACGTTTACCACAGCATATGTTGCAACAACCACCTCACACTCAGGAACAAAAGTACCCACAAGTACCAGATTTACCAGAGAACAATGGTTTAGTGGACAACAATGGCTCTGCCAACAATGATTTATCCTCAAGAAAGAAGAAGTCCATAAGTGAAGGTTATGAGTATGAGAAGAACTATAACAATGAAGCTCAATACTCTTCTATGAGAAGTGAGATTCAGCCAAGAATTGACGCTAATACTCAAGTATCTACCAAGAATGGAATAACAACGGTCACTAACCCTACACTTGTTCCAGGTATTCCTGAACCTATTCCTTCTTCTAATGTTAACAGAACTTCTTCATTACTGGAAGAGATAAATTTCTTCGATAAAGTTAAGAAGGCAATTGGTAACAAGCAAACTTATAATGATTTCTTGAAGATTATCAATTTGTACTCCCAAGATATCATTGATAAGGAAACATTAATCGAAAGAGTTGATTCTTTTATTGGTGACTTAAACCCAGATTTATTGGACTGGTTCAAGATGTTTGTTGGTTTTAAGGAACCTGAACACATTGAGACAATCTTATTCAAGAAACACCAGTTGGAGTTGTCTCTTTGTAAGGCCCATGGCCCTTCATACAGACAACTACCTAAGGCTGAAACTTATATGCCTTGCAGTGGTAGAGATGAAATGTGCTGGGAAGTTTTGAATGATGAATGGGTCGGCCATCCAACTTGGGCTTCTGAAGATTCAGGATTTATTGCTCATAGAAAGAATCAATACGAGGAAATCCTATTCAGAATCGAAGAAGAGAGATTGGAATACGATTATCACATGGAAGCTAATTTGAGAACGATTCAAACTTTAGAAACTATCGCCAATAGAATTGCCAACATGACACCAGAACAGAAAGCCAACTTTAAATTACCTCCTGGTTTAGGACATACATCTGTTACTATCTATAAAAAAGTCATTAGAAAGGTTTATGATAAAGATAGAGGTTTCGAAGTCATTGATGCTTTACATGAAAACCCCGCAATTGCTGTTCCAATTGTTTTGAAGAGATTGAAGCAGAAGGACGAAGAATGGAGAAGAGCCCAGAGAGAATGGAACAAGGTTTGGAGAGAAATGGAACAGAAAGTATTTTACAAGTCCTTAGATCATTTGGGACTAACCTTTAAACAAGCAGATAAAAAGTTGTTAACTACTAAACAGTTGATCAGTGAGATCAGCACTGTGAAGGTTGAGCAACAGAACAAGAGGTTATATCCTTTGACTCCTAAAGCACAAGAGCAGTTAAACTACAAGTTTAATGATAGTGAAATCTTACTTGATATATTAAGATTGAGTGAAATCTTCATTAATAAAACTTCCAATTATTCATCTAATGACAGAGAAAAGTTGGTCCAATTCTTCCAGTTTTTCATCTCCTTATTCTTCTCCATTCCAAATTATGAGATAGAAAACAAATTAAAAGAAAGGAGTGCTAAAGATGAGAAGGAACCAGCTAATCAAGGTGGTGAACATACTGTTAGAGAAGAAGAAGGAACGGAAAGCTTCGATAATTCGTCGGATGATAGTGGTTCTTCAAAAAAGCGTACTAGAGAGAACGATTTGTTACGTGATGTATTGAAGAAGCAAAGCAAGTCAAGAAAGGACGAACTAGAAACCTCACCACAAACTTCTGAATCGGAAGAGCCAACCGATGAAGTTGAAAAAGCCAGCGATTTGTGGATTTCTACGACTGGTAGAAAGTTCTCTTTGAAGGACAATGAAACTTCCTTAGAAAAAAGGGATATTTTCAACTTATTCTGTAACACTACTGTCTATGTATTTTTCCGTCATTTATCCACTTTATATCAAAGATTGGAGGAAGTCAAGGCCATGAATGGTGCCATTTCAAAAGACCTTAAAACCAGAAGTTATCCCCAATTTGCAGAGGACTTGAATTTGGTTAGTCATCAGTTAGAAGATTTGAATGTTGAAATTTCTGGTGACAAGGATTGTTATGACCAAGTTCTTGGATTAGCTGAAAGACTTATTGAAGGAGAATTGGAACATCAATGGTTTGAAGAATCCGTACGTCAAGCATATAAAAACAAAGCGTACAGAATTTACACCATAGATAAGGTTGTTCAAGCTATGGTTAAACACATGCATACGATGACCACGGATTCCAAGACTTCAGAAATGATGGTTTTGTTTGAAACCGATAGAAAAACTCCTATTTCAACGGCGAAAGACCAAATCTTGTATCGTATGCAAGTGAGGGGTCTCATGACCAATGAAGAAAACATGTTCAAGATTGGTTTCAAGGAGGCAGAAAACTCCGTTAATATCCAATTTGTTGGACTCGATGATTTGACTATCAATGATCATAAGTCCGTGGAAGAACATTACAACTACTATGTTACTAGCTATGTGATGTCTCATCCTACTGAAGGTGTCTCAGCTTCTAAAATTAACATGCCATTCTCCAAGGACTTCATAGAAAGCATTGATGAAGAACAATGTACTGGTCATTCCAATTCTGAATTGAAGGTGTCTATCTGTGAAAACTCATACAGATTGTTCTTCGAACCTGGAACTCATGACGAATTCACCACCACTTCTGTTTACCAAAACCTTATGGATGATAATAAATCCAGAGAAAGCAAACTTTCAACCTTGAAGAAACATTTGGAAGATGAAGGGTGCGGTTGGAAGTCCACTTTGAGTGAAGCACAAGTATCCAGTGCAGACCTTTATGAGAATAAGTTCAATAAATTGCTTGAAGGTGGTGTTGAAGAGTATAAGAAGGCAGAAATTGATATTAAGGAAGCTCCCAAGGAGCCGGAAGATGTCGAAATGAAAGATGTTGAAGCTAAGGAATCCGAACCTGAACTGGGCGTTCAACAAGAGACCAAACTTGAACCTTCTGTTAAACAAGCTGATGTTACGCTTGATGCTGATAGCACTGTTGTTCAAGAACACAATGACACTACTGTCCAGCAAGAAGGAAATACTACCATTCAACAAGAGGGTAATGATACTACCGCTGATGATAATACCGTTAATGACTCAATGATTGTAATGGCCAATAGTGCTGAATCAGCTACTAGCACTCAGCAAGAGAAGTAAAAGTCTTTTAAAAAATACTAATTTGTAGTTTTTTTCGTTGTAGAAATTAATGTATATTTACGTTTGAGAATTGGATCCATATCACCCTAGTTATCTTCTGCCGAAGCTACCTTCAGCTGCAGCTCTTGCGAGTCTTTCTGTTGCTATACTATGAGCTAACTTTTCCCTTTGCTGTAGTCTTTTCGAAACGAACGATTTCTCGTCTCTGATGATGAGTAGCCTCAAGATGATGTCTTCAGCGGAAGCTTGAGCGGTAATTGGATCAGACCTAGCTTCAAGCTCTTCTTGTTCAGCTCTTTTTCTTGCTCTTGAAGTTGCATTAGCCATAATAGTCTTATTACGTGCCATTGTTCCTGCTTTGCTCAAGCTTCTTGGACGTCCTTTACCATTTGCTTGAGGGGAACTATTCTGCTCTTGGTCATTCATAGGTCTCCCAGAATCAAAATTATTTCGATCACGCAAAGATTTAACAAATGCAGGCGATAATCTCTCCACTTCTTGTTTAAGATAGTCAACATCCCTATCGTAATAGACAGGAAGAATCAAAAGGGATTGGTAGTTTTCGTTTTTTAAATCTCTTATAGGGGGGCCATTACCATCATTATGAAAGAAGTCAAAACAAAGAAAGTTCAACCACGCAAAAACCGTCTCTAGTTCATTACTAGTCAACAGTTTACCAAAACCACTGATACCTATAGAATTAGTCACATTGGCCATTGCAGAAGAAACCGCAGATTGCCAACCACCCGAATTCAATGTGCTAGGCGAGGTAACTCTTGTGCCAAAGTTAGAAAGGTTGAATACTTTTGCTGTCACTAACTTAGGTAATAACAATTCGTCTGCACTTACGACGACGACGATCCAAGCTGCTATCATTACTTTAAGCAACAATTCCTTTGTCAAATATTCAGCTAGAACTTGTAGATTAGAATTCAAATAATCGTACAATGGCATCATAGCTTCGTGCATTTGATTCTCTGTGGGTTTAACTTGTCCAATATTACCGCAAATGGATCTAAGATTGTTACGAGAGAAGCAGAGACGTATGAATCGAGAGAATTTCTCCACAATCAACTTAATACATCTTTCTTGTGCTCTCATGATAGCTCGGTGAGCCCGTCCCATCACAAAAATTGCATCCATTCTTTCACTTTCAACAGCAACTTCCACAAGTAATCGTCCTTGTGTGTCCAAATCTAAATAAATTTCCTGTGGTATACCATCATGCTTGAAACGCTTAGGGTTTAATTGTAAAACAGCTCTACCGCAAACAGGATGAGTCCCTAACTTCTCATCCCATACAGTAACCGAAAGGGTTAGATTGGTATTGGGCTGTAAAGTAATTTCGAACTCTTCATCCCATTCCGGATTCGAAGTATTATTGATTGTTCTACTTTTAACGACCGTTTTACGTGCCATCGTATCGGTGAAAGTAACATAAGGTCTTAAACTTGAACTTGAAGAACCACTTGATGCCAAGTTTTCACCTTTGTTGAGTCTCAAGGAAAACACATGGCTCGTGAAATAATTTTGACGATTAGGCTCGGATGATCTGACCGTTCTCAGAATCAGTTCAGGGTCTAGCACATCTTCCAATTGTGTTAACTGTTGCAGCAAAGCAGCTAAATTATTCAAAGCCACACAAGTTTGAGGTTGAAAGTTATAAGGTTCTTCAGTTTCTATACCCGAGCCAGGAATTTGAATATTGTTGACCACGTTTTTCATTTCATTAAACCAACCAGTACTTTTTCTTTTGTCTATTTTCAGTTGGGCAGACTCGATTATTTTCTTCTGTTTCTCTTCATTCAACTCAAACATTATCTTATCAGTCAAAACAGAAGTATATTTCAATACCCCATCTGAAATACTCTTAAGCAACAGTGTATAGATTTTAGCAAGCTGGTACTCGTTTCCCCAATGTAATTGATCTAAAATCTTGAGAAATTCTTTCACCAAGGTAAATATATCTAACACAGAAGTACTGAATTTCTTACTATCATCTTCAATATCAATTGGTTCAAAATTATCATTTTGCAATGCTTGATCCACTATATTTAAAATCTTGTCATTACTTTCATTAATCCATTCGTTCAAGCTTGGAAAGAAAAATTTCTCAAGATTGAATTTAAAAGGGCTCCCAGACGATGTAACTTGTTCGTAAATATTTCGAATTTCATGGAGTGACTTATAAACTTCTAAGGAGTCACCATAGGCAACAAACTCACCCCTTTTTCTACTATAAGCATCGATGTGCTTGAGAATATTCTTTGAGTCTACTGCAAACATAGATGTTGTAACTGTCGCCACGGTTTTGGGGACATTTAAGAATCCAAGTAAGGGATTCTTATATCGTTTTTGTAAGCTGCGGATATCAGCAACAATGCTATCAGAAATATCCAAAACATGAATTATACTTAAAGTGTCATCTCTAGGTAAGTTCTCTAATAAGTCAGCGTATCTAGTTTCTGCGACTCTTAATAGTGTCTTTGAAAGCTTTTTCTCCCATTTCTTGGTTAATCCTAACATTTCAACTTCTGGGAATAAAGTATCTGATTCTATGTAATCGCTGAGTAATTGTAATGTTGGACCAAATTTTGGTTTCGTAACTTTACTGAAAAGTATTTGGAGTGACTCCTTTATTGAGAACATTGTAGCATTATAAGAATATGTCAAATTCTTAACATATTCATCACGGTCTTTAGAAGCCCAAAGGTGTTTATCTTCCCAATCCAATTTGCCCTGGTCTTCGACAATAAATTTACAGTAGTGGAGCAATTGAATAGTGCTATTAATATCTACTGGTGCAAGATCTCTTTGATCTTTCGATGTGTAAAAGTCATCCTTCAATAGCCCACTCAAGTGAGCTGCTGTATAGAAACACACAGCTTTTGTTGGCTGATCAATCCTCCAAAATTTTGCACATAGATTTATTAAGCTACTAGCACTTTTGCTTATCAATGGGGCGTCTGACGACGAATCACACTCTTTAGCTTGTAATTCAATACAACGCTTTACAAGAACTACAAAAAATTTTCTTGTCATTTTGCTTCTTGGAAATACATAAAAATCCTCACCAGATGGCAACTTAGGAGCTTGAAGTAACTTTTGAGATGCTGGGACTGGATACTTATTATAGAAATATTCACAGCCTGCTCTTTCTCTAGCCTTCCAAGCTTGATAAACTTCGTCATTCACGAAGGACTCAGGAGAGAATTGACCCAAATCTTTTTCAAGATAGAAAAGAACTTGTTTTATGTCCTGATGAAGAGTTTTCTCTTGTGCTAGATCCTTTACCTTAAAGAGGTCTTGTTGCATTCTCACATGATCTATTTTGCACAATCGTTGTACAAGTCCTACTAGACCTTGGTCCATGTCAGTTATCCTGAAAGAAGGAGAGTTATATTTGACATTAGAAGGATTGGTGGAAGTACTGGGGGTGGAAGATGTTGACGAAATTGGTTTCGTTGGATTCAAAGAATCTTTATGTTCATGTAATTTGGTAATAATTAAGTCTTTATTTTTCTCCTTATCCACTAGACTTATTAACACAGATACAAACTCTCCAGCTTGTTTGAAAACAACATTACTTATATCTGATTGTTGGAATGTTCCAAGTTTAATGGTTTCTTTATTAGCAGAAGCGACGAATTTCATCAATAAGTAATCCGCTGTGCCATTATTTTTGAAATCTGTTTTCACTTTGGGATCTAAAATCTCTGAATAGAACCTCAAAAATGATCTTCTTGTACTTTCGTCGAGCTTAGTCCCACTCTCTTTCATGGCAATCAAATTCAACCTTCGCTCTAGTAAAGCAAAGAAATTCTGAGATAGCTTTGGTTCGACGTTTTCTCCACCATAAATCCGAGAACTCCTGTTCTTCTTGCTAGGAGATGAAACCACTGCTAAACCACTGCTAGTCTTCTCAATAGTATCCTCAATAACGATTGGAGTTTTGAATCTAGCTTCACTTATATATTCGAGGATCAATATTTTTAAAATGCATTCATATAAGTTGTTCGAGTCAATTTTATCATACGAGTCATCTTGGCTAAGCAATGTGGTGGAAGATAAACTCTGGGTTCTCGACTGCCCCTGTTTACTGTACAATTCCTGCGACCTTAACAGCATTAGTGTAGATACTCTTCAATCTTCATCAATCTTACGAATGCGATTTCAAAATATTTCATAAACAAGGCTCCTGTATGTAGAGCGTTAACATTGTTTAAGACTACATAATATTACAAATATACAAAAACAATTGTTCAGAACAGCTCAATGTCGTCATCACATGGTGGTTTCAAATTTTCAAGAAATGGTAACGATTGAAGGCAGGTTAATAAAAGGGTTGACATTTGTAAACTGTTCTCTTTGTTTCGCTCAAGTATTTTTCGTGTTTACCTAAGTCAGTTCTAGAAGGTCTAGTTATGTCTCCTCTACAGTCTGTTCCTTTGTATCGTCGTACATGTGCTTGACCAAATCTTTTTGCATTCCAAATGAATCCACTTTTTCTTGTAATTGTTAGTATTTCAGTTGAATTGCAATATTCTTTATACGTACTCTTCTTAAAAAGATTCTCTAGTTTCTCGTCACAAAGGATAGTTCTTCCAGAGTTAGGATCTTGAAGTTTATTCTCCTTGATATATTGCCAAAGAAGCTTAATTGCCTGTCCTCTTGATGATCTTGTGTGCCCTATAATGTTTGCTAATTGGGGAGACATTGCAATTTCTTTATTAAACCCGGTCTTCTTCTTCGGTTTATTCGGGTCTTGCTCCGTCCTCGTTTTCTTCTTTACTGGATATTTAGGCTTTTCGCTCTTGGGCCTGAGCCTGGTTTCCTTCAGGAGTTTCCGGGCTAATTTAGCGTCTTCTTCTATCATATCTAATTTTCTTTGCTCTTCTGAACGTAGATCATTCTCTCTATCGTCTCTTAGCTTTTGATACCTTTCGATGATCACATTACTGATATCTTTCTATGGATGGTTAGTAAGGGATCAGAATGTTTGTTATCTCTACATACCTTGTGCGGTTCAAGGTCAACATCAAATAAAATTTGAACAGCTTTTCTAACTTTTTTGATTGAAACCTTGTCTACATCAGCTACACTCAATATAGCCTAAAATATTGTTAATATATTGGTTTGAGGGGACATTCTTCGGTCAACGTACATCAATTGTGGGTATATACTCCTGCGGTCTATAGTCCAGAGACATAATGATAACAGTTCCTAGTTCGCAAATTTTTTAAAAAAAGGTTAATCTAGTGAGTTTTGACATTAAAGTGTAAATCTATAAATACATAGTTAATCGTTAAAGTTTTCGTCAAAATGATTTTTGATTACTGCTTATTTATTGGTTTCTCAAGTTACGTTTATGTTGTAATTCGTTCTTTTTAACCAACTTTTTTCTCTCGGCTCTTCTCAATGTTCTTGGGTCTATCAATTCATCTGGGGTATTCTTAACCTTATCGTCAACCTCAACCAACCATTGGTCATCAATTTGTTTGTTTTTACCCTTGTATCCCCATTTTGGTACCCATTCACCAGAAGCTTCATCGTAAACCATTTTACCATCTCTAGCCTTAGCCTTGATGCCCTTCTTAGCAGCGAATTTTTGCCATTTGGTTAAAGGCTTCTCCTTTGGAATGGCTTTTTCTCTAGGTAAAAGTGTAGTTGGTTCTGGTAATTGAATCAAAGTCATGGTAGAATCTTGACCTGTAGAAGATCCATGGGTTTCGGTAGTGGACTTGACAGGCAATGATAAAATTTGGTTAATCAATAATTGAACATTATCTCTTGTGACTGAGGCTAAGTATTGTTCTTTTTCAGCACTAGCCAACTTGGCATTATCCAAAGGATTAGGATCAAAAGCAGCCAAGTTACCCAAGTCATATGTGTTTGGAATAGGTTTTTGTACTGTGACTGGCTTGTATTCTTTTTCAGTAGCTGCTGCCATCTTGAGTATGTTAAAGATAATAAAAAAATTTGATGAGATGAGATTTTCACTTTTTTATGTGAAGGTTTCTCAAAATGTTTTTTTTTGCAACCCTCTCAATTTTGAAATAGCCCCTATCTACTATTATGAATGGTGCTCCTCCAAATCCAAAGGGACACGAGTGTCATCACACTTAAAGTCCCGCCTGCAAGCATGATATGTTTGTAATTTTCAAGAAAGTTGGTCTCAGGCTCTTTTTCGAGACCAGTAGTAGCAAGATTAGGTTGGGTAGCCGCATCAACTATTTGTATGAACAACTCATTCAAGGATGTAGCCCAATTTGATGATATATGTAAGGGAGAATTGATATAAAGATCTCTTGTATAGTTCTCAGGTTGCTGATCGGCACGCTGTTGTTGTTTATCTAAGTCGGCTTTCAAAGCTGCAAAAACACAAGGGATCTCTCCCAATGTGTCTTTAAACTTTCTTCTCAAATCAATTATATATTGAAATGAATCGGGGTCTGAAGAATCATAAGTAAAACATATCACATCACATTGGTCTAAACGATCAGGGTTTTCTAGGATAGCCGATTCAAGTTCTCCTAGCTCTTCAAGAATTAAATAACATTGCTTTCCACCTCGTAATTCAATATCTTTTGCACATATACGAGGTTGAATTGTGGGCGAATAAGTTTCGCTGTAACTTCCTTTCAAAAACAGTTCCAATAAAGAACTCTTTCCTGATTGGGGCGCACCAATGATATAACAGTTGAACACATTACGATCATATACTGGTTGTCTATACACCAAATTTTGTCTCTTTCTTCTCTTTCTTGGTTTTGTAACTTTGAGTGCCTTTAAAGGACTTCCCTCATCAAATCCTAAGTATGCAAGGTATTCCATAGTCGTTCTATAATCAAGGAAAGTTGTGAGATTCCATTGAGCTAACCAACCTTGCAAAGTCACGTATCCTGACTCATTACACACAATCGAAGAGGGGAACTGACATTCTTTCCAAAGTTTTGGGATACCAGGTGTAGGATAAAAAAGACTAGCTAATTCTCCTTCACTCAACCCCCCATCATTATCCTTATCAAACTTTACAAAAAGATCAACCATGAATCTGTAACCAGTGGGGCTCAACTCAACACTAGAGTCGACGTTCACATCAACCCTGGGAAATAAGAACTTATCATTAAGTGACAATGAATTCGTATAATAAAATGATCTGAGAATCCCCCAAATCGTTTCGTGCCTTCCTCTCTCTGCGTACATTTTGTTCAATAGTACAAAACCATCTTCTGATATGCCCTTGGGTTTTCCTCCTGGTGTGTGATCTGGGTATATGACTCTACCTATAGTTACAAGAATATTCTCGTAATCATTAATATCGGCTGCTTTGTCAAAAGCTTTTTGATGAAGTTTGTTGAACTCTTCATAGTCTAAGAATCCGTCTTGATCCTTATCGCATAAAAAGAATACTCTTTTTAAAGCAGCCACTGCAGCTGGTTTCAAGTTACCTTCTTTGGAGTCAAATATGGGAGATACCGGATGTGTAATTGCTCTCTGACAGAAATAAAACCCTTCCACCACGTTGTCGTTATTTTTGGCACTACACCTAACACAGGATTCAATCTCTTTAAATTCATTAAGCAAGGGGAGGAATTCCTCTGTGTTTTTGGTATTATCATCAACACTTAAGTCTTCATCGGACTTATTAGCACATAGTACTACAGGCAAGTTGACTCCTAAAGAACGAAGCATGGGCATCCAATGCAAAGATATTCTTTCATACGTATAATGATCTGAGTAAACTAGCCAAATTACGTCACTCCTCTTTAATTCTCTTTGAAGTCCAGCCACATCTGATGAATCTGTGTCAACAACAACAGTCTTCTGTGGTATATACTTCAGAACTCTTCTTTCAGCCAAAGATTCGTTTCTACTACCACCTTTTACAGGAGAATTCGATACTAGATCGATGAGACATTCCGAGTAATCTTCATTTGATATTGTAATTGGAGGAAGTTTTTTTTGGATTTTTGGAATAAACTCACCTTTCACAAGTGAAGATACAAGAGTAGATTTCCCCACGTTATCATCACCGCATACAATTACTCGAACGCTATCCTGAGACATAACTAAATGGGAATATTTTAAGGCCTGCGCATTTCTCAAAACATACTACTAAGCTTTTCATCATTAATAACTAATATAGTAACTATTGAAATATGTTGAGGTCATTTGTCAGGGCATCCAAGTCCACTATAGTAGCCTTACCGAGAGATTTATCTTGTTTTGGCCGTTGTTCAACTCAACCTATACGTTTTTACTCGAATGCTGCTCCACCGATGGATGATTACGAAGCAAAAATCTACAAGATTTTAAAGAAAGAATTCAATCCGCAAAACTTGGAAGTTAAGGATGTTTCTGGAGGATGTGGATCTATGTTTGCTATTTTGGTTGAAAGTGAAAAATTTAAAGGAGTTCCTATGATAAAACAACATAGATTAGTTAATGAATTATTAAAAGATGAGATAGCCAAATGGCATGGACTTCAGTTACGTACTAAAGCCTCATAGTTTACTTGTAAATATTAAATTATTATAAAAGAACATTAATAGAGGCCTAACTTTTAATATCTATTGTATTCTATACTCAAGCACTAAACTACTCGATTACTTCTTCCTTCTCTTCGATGATCTCTTCCTTAATTTCTTCGATGATTTCGGCTTGGACATCACTCTTTTCAGACTCAATACCGGCGTATTGAGATCTGTAGCTTCTCCATTCTTCCAATAATCTACGACGGTTCAAGATAGCTTCTCTGGTGGCCGCATCGGCTTCCATGGCATCAGCTTCATCGAATTGGGCACTGTATTCACGCAACTTCTTTCTGATCTTCTTTCTGTCAGCAGCAGACAAGAGGGACGCTGGTCTTGGTCTCCAAATAAATTCTTTGAATTGATCAATAGTTTCATCTCTCAACAAGTTTCCACTAAATTCAAATAATTTATAACCGTTTTCGATTGTGTGGATCCAAGAAGAGGACCAAGCAGCAACAAATCTTCCAGATGGGTCCCAAGAAAGATTGGTCATACCGCCGTACTTTTCAGCTTTTAACAATTTAGCATTATTGATTTCCTTATTGCTTCCTTGTTTCTTATCATCGTCAAATGAAGTGTCGTAGAATTCAATTTCTCCATTAGATTTAGCGATAGTTGATACGGTAACAAATCTACCCTTCGGTGACCAGTCAATAGTATTGGAGAATTTTTTGTCAATGGTGTCGAAACATTTGTAAGAAGAAGAAGTAACTCTTCCTCTTGATTGAGATTCTGGAGCATAGAAAGAGATAATATTCTTTGGGATAGATGGGTTATTGTTACCATCATCTAATCTGGAGATGGTTACAAACCTTTCTGATCTTGGTTCCCAAGCAAAGTTTACTACGAATTCCTTTAATTCCACCTTTTCAACTGGAATATCTTTTTCATTGACTTTGAAGAATTCCAAGTTAGAGAAGATAGTCTTACCCGATTTAGTATGACGATCAACCTTAACACACAAAAACTTACTTTCATCGTGCCAGTGCATCTTACAGTCGCTAACTTGGAACAAGTTGATAGTTCTGAGTACATTAGTAGATGGTACTTGCATCAATGCAACTCTAGCGGTTTGGTTGGAGCTTTCTGGGGTCCAGTAAGATAAAACGTGTTCACCACCTTCAACCTTAGAAGTGTTCAAATTGACACCAGATGGAGCCCATTCAAAATCAACAATAGAATCGATCTCGATCAATTTCTTGTTCAATAATTGGAATGAAGGAGTTTCATAAATGGCCAATGCATTTGGACCTTGACGAGCACAATACTTGTCATCGTGAGACCATTTGACTAATGGCCATGGCATTTCCTTTTGCCCTTCTAAGTGTGGAGGTAAAGCAAAAGTTCTGGCTGGTTCACCAGTCTTTAAATCCCAAATAACTAATTTGTGGCCGACATTTTCTTCCTTGAATGGGAAGTCTTCTCTTTCAGTTTGGTTATCTGGCAATGAAATCGGTAATGGAGATAAAGTGACCAAGTACTTTTCGTTAGGAGAAAAGTCAATCAAACGTACTTGATTGTGGATAAACTTGTGTAAACTTTCAAAGTTAGCACTACCCCAAGTTTGAACACCTTGTGGGTGAATCGAGCATAAGAAAGTACCCTTTGGAGAGAATTTAGCATACTTAGAAGTAAAGTTCTTTCTTGGTTCGATAACTTGTTCTGGATCATTCTTCTTTTTATTCCATTGAACCTCAACAGTTTCAGAGTAATGGATTAACTGTTGATCTCTTCCTTGTTCATCTAATAACCAGGACTTCAAGTAACCGTTATCCTTGAATTCCGAAGCTGGTGGTGGGACAAATTCATCTGGAATGTTACCATCGGCTCCATATTTTTCGATATCAGATAAACTGTTGACTAATAGTCTATGCTTTTTATCCAACTGCTTACCATTTAATTGTCTAATGGCTTTTTTGGCCAGGTCGGCTTGCTTATATTGAGCAAATAAGTAACCTTTAGTCTTTCCATCTTCAACAGGCATGTAAAATCCATCTTCATCATCTTCTAACTCACCATAAGCAGATAATAATTTCTTCAAAACCTTCGTTAAAACTGGAACCTTTTCTTCAGTGGTGACTGGAGCACCATCAATAACAATATAGTTGTCGGAGCCAAGGTTATGGTCAACAGAGTATCTACTCTCTAAGTCAGAGTAGTCTATGTCATCAAGTCTAACCTCTTTCTCGAGTTCTTCGTAGCTGATTTCGGACATGTTGATCGCTGAAAAGTTTTTCACAGCAGACTGCGAAGAGTGAAAAAGGTTCCAAAGAACGCGAGATGCTTAGAAGTCTTGTGAGCTATATATGAAACAACCAACTTTTCACTGTAAGTAATTCGGTTGTGCTCCGTTATTCCCTGTTAATCCATTAGTGGTCTATTTTTTTTCTTTTGTCTCTACTTATTTTCTTTTTAGGCACCACTTTGTAGTTCTGCCTACATGCCCTGACTTCGTTATATAATAAAATGATAGTGGTGATCGAAAAGAAAGTTAATGTTCTTTATCTAATGGTTTAAATTTAAAACGTAAATTCCCTATCTATTTACTTACTTCATACTCCTTCAGTGCCAATAATTGATCAACAGTTTCTTTGATAGAGGTCTCTAAAGGAGTCAATTTGAAACCCAACAATTCCAAAGTCTTTGAACAGTCAACGGTTGGAACTGGGACATCATTGATATCAATTAACTTTTCGTCAGTTAACTTGAATTGTGGAAATTGTTTTTTGATTATATCAACTACATTTCCCAAGTCGATTTTACTGTAAGCAACCAATAATTTCTTATTTGCAGCTTTTGGGTTTTCAGCGGCAAAGATGTGAGCTTTAGCAATATCCCTGACGTCACTGAAAGAACCAGAACTGGCGGGTCTAACTGCTTCATAATTGTTTCTTAATACACCATCAATGATAAAGAGAGTGGATGGGACAGATTCACTTGCAGCTATGTTATCATAAGCTTGAGGACCAAAACACCACAATGGAGATACAGTAGTAATATTAAAACTTGGATTGCTCTCTTCATAGAAATCCCAGGTAGCTTTTGCAGCAAATTTTTTAGAACCCCAATAAGCAATTTGATCAGTACTCTTGGCAGCTTCTTCATAAGTAATGGAACTGATCAGGTCTTCGGTAACTACTTTACCTAAACCACCATAATGATCATGAGGAGAACAATGAGCACCATATGAAGAAGTGATAACAACACTCTTGACATTCTTACCGTATTCATTAGCAGATTTCAAGATACTTCTAGTTCCATCAATAGCTGGAAGTAAAAGATCTTTTTCACCATCTTTAGGGTCAAAAACAACTGGTGAAGCCACATGATAAATGTACTCGATTTCAGGATGAGATTTTATGGTTTCATCAAAAGCACTTTGTGAGGCCAATTCTTTCACAACAACATAGGAAAGGTTTGGGTCATTGATATAGCCAAGGAACTTTTTGCCCTTTTCTTCGGAACGAACAGACCCAATAACTTTGTAACCTTTAGCTAACAAGAGCTTGACGATGTGTAATGCAATATAACCAGTAAATCCAGAGACAAAAGCAGTAGTCATGATGATAATTGTATTATTATAAAACACGTATCTGAATAAGAAAACTGAAAGAAAGCTATTCCTTATATATTTTCTAGAAATTTTGCAGCAACTCGCTGATACCCTAAAACAGTATCCCCGGTGTGGCTTTAGATTTCTGGAAATGGAAATGACAGAACTCTCCTGCGCGGTTATTTGTAATCCTAATTTTGCTTAATATCTCCCATTTAGGTAGTGCTAATCAGCGAATTTCTTATGATTTTTTTTATCAACATTTTTTCCGGTGATGTCCGCATTAGGCGATAACCGTGTGCACGGTAACCTGTTTTTAGTCTTAAAGTCTTCTAGGCACAACACACCCGGTTTATGGAGATTGATATTTCTATTTCACTATACTACAATAATCTTCACATACTCACCTGCTCTCTCAATCTAGAATTTTCTATTTCTAGCTCTTTTAACCGTTTTTGGGCTTCATTGTTCTCGTAAACTCTCGCTTCTCTTTCAGCCTTGTACTTTCTGTTAAGCTCCTTAAGCCTGGCTGTGTACGTGGCATCCAGCAGTTCAGTTTGAATGGACAGTTCCTCGTTTGATTGGGTCTCTTCATACAACCGGTTGAGCTCATCAATTCGTTTATGGAGGTTGTTGATATAGGCGGAAGTCTTGCTTTCTTTTAGAAGGATCTTTACATGTTCTTTGATTATACGTTCCACTCCCAAGATGAAGTAGTCGAACACCTGCTTATGGTATTCTTTGAAGTGATTCATGTCTGTAAAATCGAGTCGACTGAGGCTCGAATCAGAGCTATCAGTTGGAAGTAACTTCTGTGCCATATATTCGATTTTTCTGGTAGCAGACTCCAATGAAGCGTCATCTACAATCTTGTTGAATGACTTTAAAAGCGTCTGGAACCGAAGAGTATCTAACTGAAGTGACTCTTCTATTTGATACTCGAGAATATTGATCTTTTTAGTAAAGTATTCAATTTCCTCATGTCTGGCGACTTCTGAACCCGATGATGCCAACTCAGCTATCTTCTCTGTAAGATTTTGTATGGTATTCTGTAAAGAAAGTTTATCCTTTGAAAGAGACTCAATTGTATAAGTCATTCTTACTTTTTCTGCTCGGATTTTCCTTTGTTTCTCTACCGCTAAATCCAAATCATGCTGAAGTTTTTCTATTAGACTTTGGTCCAGCAGCTTACGGCTCTTTAAGTGATTGTCTCTGGAGTGAAGGTTGTTAGTCAAAGCGGAGATTGTTTTGCTGGAATCTTGTTTTAACTTTTCATGCGTGTGTGTCAAGTCATTATAACCTTCTTGAAGATCTTTGAAGTCTTTATGAGATTGTAAAAGTTCCTGTCTTAATTCTGATACATCAGCAATATACAGATTTGATTTGGAGGCATGAGAAATATTCATGCTGTGTAAGTCTCTTATTTCACGATTCAACAGATCAACTTGTTTCAGATACTCACTTAGTTTATTGGTCATGGTCTCGTTTATAGAAACTAACCTTTTGTTTTCTGATTGTAGCAACTCTAATTCCTTACCATCACTCATACTTGAGATAGTCTGATCTGTTATATTAGCTAACGCTTCAAGGTTTTGTTTCATGATTGTATTATTCTCCTTGAGTTGCTCGGATTTTTCAACCTCATTGTCCAACTCTTGTTTCATCTTATTTACAAGCCTATTTTGATCATGGGATTTGACCCTCAAATCCTGAAGTGCTGTCATCAATTGTTGGATAGTGTGGATATAATTGTTGACCTCGTTCATTTTTTCGGAGCTGTGATTAGTGTTTGAGTTAGAGCTAACGTTTTCCTTGTTACTTTCCAATCTCTTGCCTAATTCCTCTTGAATAGCTTGTAATTTCGTTTCCACTATATTTTCATTCTCTAAGCATTGATTCAATATCTGTTTAGAAGAAAACTCAATGCTGTTATCACTTATAAGGGTTTGTAATAGCTGGTTCACCCATAATTCACAGTTGTAAAACTTTGACTCGATCTCTTTCAACGCTTTTTCTTTGACCTCTAAACTATTTTGGAAATCTTCTAGATTTGCATACAAATCTTGGTTTAATTTGTACATCTCATCATATTCTTCTTCGAGTTGTCTATGATCTGTTTCCAATTTAACATAGTCACTATTATTGCTAGCTATCCTTTCTATTGGACTTAATTTTTCATGCAATTGGGTTAATTCATTAAGGTCTAAATCATTCTCATGGAGTTCCCTTTTCTCTATCAACTTCTGAAGGAACCTTTGGAAAAACCTTATTCGAATTTTATATCCTGTGATTTGTTTGTTGAGTTCTGCTATTGTTTCAGTGTTTGAAGATGCTTCCAGTCCATTAGATTTAATATTTACATCATTTGAGAACATAAGTTTAGGTGTGGGAGGGATATGGGTGGGGGCCGAAGAAGGTGCAGATCTCATCTTTCTCCATGGGCTACTGTTTGCACTTTTCCTAGAAGTGTACGATGTCGAATGTCTACTTGAAATCTCGCTATGATCCAAATTTATATCTCTTTTTAATTGTTCTTGTGTATCGTCAAATTCCGTTGTATTTATTGTGTAGTCGAGTTTGTCATTATTATTCGTCACCGTATTTTCTATTCTCATATCGGATAAAGACTTTGATATACTCTTAATTTTTTGATCTGTGCTTCTGTTTACTTGGGGTAAATCATGTTTCAGGCTGGTTTTATACCTATTTTCTCTGGAGTTGGAGCCAGACAATTTGAGTTCCGAGTTTGAAGGGTGAGAATCGTTGCTTGATTCAAGAGAGTCAAAGTCACTGCCATATTCTAATGATTTATTTGATGCAAAATGAGATGTGGTATCGTCTAGTATCGTGTGGTGGTTTACTTTGGATGGGTGGGATTCGCTTAAAAAAGACGACATTCTCCCCAGTAATGAATATTATATGTGAATAAGTGTTTAGATGTTGAGCTATATCGATGAAGCAAGAAATAGCTTGGTGAAACCTTTCACGATTGTGTATGTAAATAACCGTTTATTGATGTAAATAAACCAGTGAGAAAATGCAGATCTGGCTGGGCGTGTCGCGTTGCAAGTTGAAGTAGTAAATATGTAAAAACAGGATTACACTTCATAATAGCTTTTGCTTAGTCTTTCCTCTCGCTGTTGCATGTACGTATATTTTAATTATCTAACATTACCATAAGGAAAATCTATGGAGCCTAAGAAGTTGACTCACCTCTTTGTTTACTGCCAAATTCTCTATATGTGCCCTATACAGGACGTTTGTTACCTCGAGTGTGCATGAAATGCGATTTTAGGATAGGTAGAGACATTGACACGAAAGAAGATAAGAAGAGAGTATTTCCATAATAGCTTCCCGCATGCACAAGTGGGATACTCGGTTATACTCAGGGCTATGATGAAATAAAGTGAATTTTCATGAGTTTGATGTATAAATTGAAAGAGGCTCTTCACCTTTCCTTATTTTTTTTTGACATTATATATTGTATCTACACTAAGAGGCCATTTCCGTGTCTTCATCTTCATCATCACCATCATCACCATCTTCTTCTTCTTGGGCGAACTTGATAGCTTCTTCCAACAAGTCATCTGGAACGAATTCATGTCTACCTTCAGTTTCGTCTAGAGAGCACCAAGTGATTTCTAATTCATAATCTTTATCCCTGTTGTCTTCGTGTGCTTGATGGATAACTTTAGCAGCCACTTTTACTGCTTCTCTAACAGTCAATTCGTCGAATTTTAATTTTTCCAATTCAGATTTGGCTGTTTGTCTACCTTTACCAGTTGCAGCACCGGTGTATCCCCAAAACGCTCCACTTGGTTCAATCATATATAAATGAGGACCCTTCTTATCAACACCTCCAATAATTCCCACAATTCCAAAAGGTCTGACAGAGTTATAACAGGTATAATTTTGCACGTAAATCCCCAATCTATCCATCAAATGAGGTACAGATATTGGTGTTTTGTATATGGACTTGAAAGACTTTGCTTCGTCTCTTCCTCTATTGACAAGATGACGACCGTCTGGTAAAAGACCAGAGTAAGCAACGCCGATATGTCTATCAATTGTTTGGATCCTTTTATTCTTACCGGGTACCAATAATTTAGAGTTTATAATTTTTTCAACTGCCAATACCACACCATCTTTACATTTGATACCAATTGAAGTACCTCCATTTTCCACTGCCTTCATGGCATACTCAACCTGAAAGTTTCTTCCATCTATAAGTGTTAGTAAAATGAATTATTCAAATTGATATTATTTTTTAAAAAGCTGATATCTGAAAGAAAAAGTCCTCTTGGCCAATTGTACATACCTGGAGAGAATACACTGTTGGATAAATCGTAACCAGTACCGATAGAAGCCTAGATGTTAGTATTGTTCAAATGATTGGTGTAATAGCTCACATACCATTGCAATAGATGTAGCTTAAATTTGATCGCCACCAATATATTGAGAGTTCGCGACTTTAATAACTATTTTGTGTAATTTTCCACAAGTTTTATTCAATTGCCTATTTAACAAGATCATGCCCCTTGTACTAAGATGGCCAACCTTAGGGATAGTTGTACGTAAAAAGAAATCCTTATATTTTTCTGATTTTTTTACTAACTCCAGATTCCTTGCTTGTTAATCAGTAGTTTGGGTTACGGATCACATTTTTTCGTTCTTAGCCATACTATCTCGTTTGAGCAGCAAGTTGCGTTTGAAATATCATTGTCAATTCTTTGGCTAACGTATATTCTTGCTATTTATACGGATCCTGGATCTCCCCCATCCAATTTCCAACCGGAAGCTGGAGAATGGAGAAGATGGTGTAAAAAATGTAAAAATTACAAGCCAGAAAGATCACATCATTGTAAGACGTGTAATAAATGTGTATTAAAAATGGATCACCACTGTCCATGGACCCACAGTTGTGTGGGACATAATAACATGCCTCATTTTGTTAGATTCTTGGTGTTAGTGTTGGTGAACACTGCATATGTTTTTTATCATTTATGTAAAAGAACAGTCCAATTTTACGAAAATCGTGACTTGCCAGCTTATTTGATCAATAAAAAAGAACTTGTGGCGGTAATACTTCTTTTACCAATCGACTTGTTTGTTAACTTTTCAATTATTATTTTATATGGGCGGTGCTTAGTCAATTGGGTATTCAAAGGTATGACCCAAATAGAAGTTTGGGAATTAGAAAGAATTGATTCTCAACTCCACACTGAGAGATTATGGTTACAAATAAGAAAAAATTATTTCAAGCTACACGGCAAGGAAATGCCTGAGTTGACTTCTTGGAATCAAAATGCAAGAATAAATCTGGCTATGGATATTGATCTGGAAGATGAAGGATCTGAATATGAATTGGAAGACATGGACAGAAACCATGGCAGTAGTGATCCCCTTATAACTAGATCATCCGATCATGAAGCACCTATTTCGATAGTTCCTCGAGAGTTTACTATAGATGATTTCGTTTTTCCTTATGACTTGGGTGTTTGGGGTAATCTTGTATCTACTCTCAATTATCCCTGGACTTGGTTTTGGCCCTTCTCTAAACCGCCTCAAGATGGTTATCATTTCAAGAAGAGCGAATTCGTTGAAGATGATCAATTAGGTTTGCCTTGGCCTCCAGATGGCGGTAATCAAGAATTCGATCCTGATCCTGAAATTGACTTGGATAGTTTGAGCACAGAAGAATTAAGGAACCTCCGCCACTTACGCAGAAGGTTGGATCCTAGATCCAAGTTAGAAAGGAAGGATTGGATGAATGATCTAGGTGAAACTCTTGACGATTTTGGTGTGGACCTAGAGGCTGAAGATGTAGAAAACGATGATTTACTCGCTAAATAGGAAATTTACGTAAAATTGACGAAATATATATGCATGGTATTTATTAATTTATAATCATTATTCATAAACCTTATAAGTATAAATCTTTGAATTTAAATTCCTTGGAGCTTGGGATGTATTCCAAATAGTTAAATTTATTATCGGACAAAAATCCCGTAATGTTTACAACTCTACATCCAGTATAAGGAACTTCGAAGTTTTCAAACTTTGTATCGTTCAAAATTATAACGCTAGGAAGTGGCTCAATTCTCAAACTGTAATCATAGATAGGGTTAACTAGCTTTAAACTTTTTGCGAATGGCTGTAAATGTCCCTGATCTAACAACGTTTTTACCAACTTTCTCGCTTGTTTTAACTTAACAGGGATATTACCTTCTGTACTTTCACTGATCAATTCATGTGATTCGGTCATGTCAGATTTCAAAATGATATCATTTCTTTTGAGCTTACTTATCAAATCATCTTTGAGCATCACAATTTCCTGGCTTAAGTAGTTTACTCTCACAGGATTCCAACCAAGCTTCAAATGACCTTTGGGTAAGAGCCTTTCCAACCTATTCAAGAAAACAGACGGAATTGAAGACTGGGGTAAATAGTTCAAATTAGATGAACCTAGAGAGTGAGAAGATTGCCAGGGGTCATGTGGTCCCGGTATCAAAAGAAATTTGACTTTTTGAACAACGTTTGGAAACTCACTTATTAAGTTCGTAAGGTTATTGAAATTTGTCTTGTATAGTTCACTACTAGAAATGCTCGACATGGAACTCTGTATTGAATTTATTGGTTTCGATACGAAGGATCCTGTGAGAATCAATAACACCGGCACACTCCCCTCTTCATCTTCCGTGAGGTCTTTCTCTACTCTTGTGAAAATCTTTCTCAATCCTTTCAACACTTTTAAATCATCTAAGAAAATATTTGATCCTAAAATTATAATTTTATGATCATCGTGCTGTTTTTCTAATCTTACCATTTTTTTCTTGAAATCCTTATTGACTCTGGAAACATGATGCAAACTAGCCAAATTCTCTTTGTTGATATTCAAAAAATCTAAATTACCATAGTGCTCCATAGCCAAGTCTCTTTTTTCTGCAGGTGGGTGTCCTATGTGAGTTACATGGAAAATACCGTTCTCGGAATTTTCATTATACTGAGAATAGAGACCTTCGACTGTGACAAACATCCCATCAGTGCAAAAGGCTTCAAAGATTTTTTCTGCTTGTTCGAGATTTAATTCTATTGAATCAGAAGAATCCTCGATAACGAAAGCACCTTTAAAATTTTTAGATAAAAGGCCAAACAAAATAAATGATTGACCATTCTTACCAATAATATTTTTGATTAAGGTGATTTCTTTTGTATGCTTTTTGGATTTTATATTGGAGATACTTTGGTAGTTAGTCTTTTGGAAAGTCTCATTTCTCGATAACCGATCATTAATCAAGTTGTATCTGTTGTTGAAATAATTGATGTTTGCACTTAGAAAGTTCGAGAGTTTATTTTCCCCTTGTAATCCAAATTGCTTCCTTTGCTTGTCAAAAACATAGTTAGGCTGTTCTGGAGGGTTGATGATTTTGAAGTAGTCGGTCCATTTTAGGTCTTCTTGTTCACTGATATTCTCCTTATTTTCTTCGTCCGAAACCTTACCACTCTTACTGGAGTCCTCCTCATTCATCTGCTTGATCACTTCGTGTAAACCCTCACCATCTATAAACAAGCCTCTGTCTTGCAGTTTCCAAAACTTTCCAATTTCTTCGAGGTAAAGCTGAGCCGAAGGACTTTTCCACTCAGAGCCAAATTTATGCCCAATATGATCAGTTAAAACCTTCAAAGCATCAGTTTGAATATTTAGGCCATGTTTCTTGGACAACAACCTATAAGCAGTAGGTCTGAGGTTACTAGGCTGGAGCCGAATCGGTAAGTTCACCCTCTGTTCCATCACCAAAAGGTATGATAAGTAAATCGATTTTCAAAACGCGATACTCTTTTTCAAGTTACGCGTCTAAGATAATGAGAATCTTTTCAAGAATATGAAGAATATCCAAACACTTTACACGGAGCTGATAATTCAAGCTTAAAAAATTAATAATTCGTCTTGTGTGAGTCTTCATAGCATTTCTCAAGAATTTGCTTGTCAAGTCTTCATTCAACCTGTAAATAATATTTTTGAGATCAATTATGTTCTCGCTGTCGTAGTAGCTATGTATCTCATCTCTTGTAATATTTTCATAATTGTTGAGATACTCATCAAATTCCCCTAACTTGTCACTGATCTGATTATAGAACCTAAGGTTCAAAGGAGGATCTTCTATGAGGCCATGTTCGTTATATTCTTTCTCCAAGGTAAGTAACTTATTCTGGTATTCTGTATCATTAATTTGTAATTTGAGATAGTAGTTATCGTTTATCAATTGATTGTTGACTTGCACATATTCTTCTGTGTGTTTTATCAACTGTGAATTGGTGCTTCGGTATCCCAGTAGCTCTTCTTTGACTTGTTCTAATTGAAACGTTATTCCTGTATTCTCATTCCTCAAACGTATGTTCTCTTCATTGATTTGATCGACAAGAACTAGTTGCCCAGTTGAGTTATTCAATTCTTCTTTTAATGTACGTGTTTCTTGCCTCAAGCGGAGATTTTCTTCTCTAGTACTATTAAGTTCCCTTGCCGCCTTTTTTAATTCATAATCCTTATTGTCGAGTTCTTGCTTGAACGGATTAATTTGACTGGCGCTATTAAAGTTGGTTGGTACCTGGTTATCCCTTGTTGCTTTTTCGTATGAACTTCGAGGTTCTAGTGATTTGCGTCTTAAATCAGGCAACTCGCCTAAGATGTACCTTTCATCATCGTATCTTAATTTCTTCAGCTTTGCCTTATGTGGTGATTCTTTTGCTCTGAAGTTTCCCAAGTTGAGTGAGTTTCGAAGCTGTTCAGTATTCGTATCATCTTCGAAGTTGGTCAAAGAATACTTGTTGAAAAAACTACTGAGCTTTTTTATGATGCCTTTATCTTTAGAGCTGGAGGGTTTGAGAATGCCTCGATAATCCCTGCGTCTGTGGGAATTCTGATGAGCTGTCCTGTCTTTCATTATATGGCCCGTAGGATAAGCCATGTTATCATTGAGGCCAGAGTATCCATATACCATTAAATCAACTATATTGTACTCTGTACGCGATTTTTTGTCCTGTATTTAGCAGTTGCTTGACTCAAATTACTGCAAAAAGATATATATTTTCAAAAAAGTAGTGTAGAATATAGAAGTGAATAAAAAAAATTTAAGAGCCAGAAACTTAAAACCTGAAACCCGAACAGTTAATTACAGCAAGCTTGGCTCTCTAGTTTTCTATGACCCTATCCGATTAACTAGAAAAGGAGGATGACGAGCTTTCAACATCCTTCTTTGTTGGTACCTCGTCAATAGAATGTAGTCCTCTATCCTTGATGAATAGTGAAGATACCAAACACAAACCAATTAACGGAACAAGCAAGTAAAAATAGTTTCTTAAAGCTTTTTCATACATACTTATCACGTGAGATAGGTGATCGCTATCCAACCCGTTGGTCTCGATCTTGCTGTAGATATGAGTCTTCAAATATTCCAAATAGTGATGTGGAATTAAATTTTTGTTTTCTTGAACTTTTATTTCATTTAATAATGAGTTGCTCACTATGGTTGAACCAACAGCAATTCCTACGGCACCTCCGAAAGATCTGAGGACGTTTCTAGTTGAGATTACAACAGCACGGTCACTCTTCCTTGATTGGGCTTGACAAGCAACCATCGTTGGTTGGAAAGTGAATCCAACACCCATACCCATTAGTAAAAGGATTAATATTTCAGCATACTCTGGAGTTTTTCTGTCCCAAGTAATTAATAAACCATTGGCTAAACACCACATTGAATAACCACCGATCACGGTATAAATGTAATGACCAGTTCTGCTGATTACCTGGCCAGAGATAATTGATCCGACCGCTTGACATAATACTAATGGTAGTATAAAAATGGATGAATGGACTTCGTCTTTTTGCTTGATAATATTGAAAAAATATGGAAGGTAGTATAAGAAACTAAAGTATGTCATACCGAAGAGGAAATTAGATCCTAAAAGTAAGCATAACGATGGAACTTTGAATAAGTGTAAGGGCACCATAGGAAGAATAGGAATTTTATATTCGATAACCAAAAACCCCAACAATAAAGAGGCACCGATCACAAACATGATGATTACTTTTGGTGAGCTCCAAGCGAAGGTAGATCCTCCTCCACTTAAGGGGACCAAGATTAAGGTCAACCCTAAAGCTGCAGTAACAATACCTAAGTAATCAATACGTAAGAATTTTTCTTTGGTAGTTAAAACATTGTTCAAATCCTTCTTCGTCTTATTCTGAATTAAAAAGTGAACAACGATAATATTTAAAATCATTAATGGAGACACAAAATAATAAAACCCTCTCCATGAGTAACTTTTTATAAAAGCAGCCATAATAAAGGGTCCAATGGAATTTCCTACACCTACACTCGAGCCCAAAATACCTTGATATTTACCTCTTTGTTCTAAGGTAACGACATCACTTAAGATAACCATTGATAATGAGGAGACAGCACCATTTCCAATACCTGCAAAAGCCCTAAAAATATAAAATTGAATTCCAGTTTGAGCAAATCCACAAGCTAAGTCGGCAATGGCCAAAATAAATAGACAGGTAATCATTACGTACTTCCTACCAAAAATATCCGACAATCTACCGAACAAAATTTGACATACACAATTAGAAAGCAAAGAAGCAGTTCCAGCCCAGTTAATGGTTCTTTCACAGTGTAAGTCTTTACCAATAGTAGATAATGCAACAGTAACTCCGGTTTGGTCTGCAAAAGCCAACATCATTGTCAAGGATAAAGAGCATAATAAGATTATAAGATTCTTTCTTGGTAATATATCTAAATGTGCATCCCCCAATTTGTCAGCTAATTGTTTTCTTTCAAGTTCTATAACTTGTACCTGAGTCTTTTTATCCTTATTGTATTCTTTGGTCATTTCTAATTGTAACTTCCAATGATTGACTCAAAAATCCTAAAGGATGAAAACGGATATTTATAAAAAGATATGTACGGAATTTTTAGGAGCAAATGACAACTTACTTCACTACAAACTTATTGTGTTGTCACAAAAAGTTGAATTACAGTAATTTACAATAAGTCTATGGCAAAACTAATTAACGTCTATGCAGTAATTAGAACATCTTGGCAGAAAACAAACTTGAATCACTCCTGTTTTTCTGGCATATTATTCAAAAGGTTAGAGATATGTAACATTATACAGGGTTTTCTCGGGGACAACTTCTCTTAATCTTGTAAGATATAGTGAAAAACATAGCCAACCGTCCAGCTGCATGTGTGCATTGTCAATTTTGATGTAAGTCCTGTATATAATGTGCACTAGAGATAAATTTTCCGCCCCTCCTCGTAGCTAAATTAAAAAAAGAAATATTTCATCTGATAAGCCTATTGGCTTTTTTGGTGATAAACTTTAGAGCCCGAGACGGATTCATAGTTCCTTGTTGCGTACCACAGTTTTATTTGCCAAATTTTATTTCGAGAGATCAATTAAGTGGCTCTTCTAGGCTCAGCAAGATAAGGGTCTCAAATTTTCAGTACCTTTATTTTTTTCTTGATGCGTCGTCACACAGCATTTCTTGGCTGCAGGGACTATTTGTAATTCCTGATAACAATTAACTTGTCAGCCTTTGCTCAATCAACTTGCTTTATGTACTTTGATCCAAATCATTTACATTTCTATAGCCAGAGTATGTCTTTTGGAAATGGTATCTAAGGATGGTTTGTTACAAGCTTTATCTGTGTGTCCTTGCAAATCAGCCAGTCGTAGATGAAGCTACCAAAAATAAGCTTTTGTTGAGCTGTAGTTTAAGCGCAAATAACCGTTAGAGTGAAACCTTAGGTGCCACGCCATTGCTGTGATTCCATGCATATGTAAAGATACATAGCCAATAGGCTTGTTGTAATTATGTCAAATTTCGGCATTTCCTACTACAGAATTAGTTTAATCCTACATATACTATCGCATTTGCTTAAATCCTCGGATTATCTAGTATTCCGGCCCGTCAACTATTTTTTTTTTAATTCTATAACCAATAGGGAATCATTCCAACCATTCCCAAGTATTTTGAAAGGCCTTGAACCTCTAAACTCCTATATCAATTTCACCACATAATTCAACTCTACGACTGGAAGACCCGATGTAAATCTTGTAAGTTCCGGTTTGAATAATCCACTGTTGTGATTCAGTATCCCAGATGGATAAATCTCTATGTAAGAGATTGAAGTTAACTTTTGCATTATCACCTTTCTTTATGAAAACCTTGTCGAATCCTCTCAAGATTTTTGGTGGGGATCCGACCAAAGTACTCGGAAATTCAACGTATAACTGAGCAGCAAAGCCACCCTTATACTTTCCTATATTTTGGACCATGGCCTCAACAGTGAACAAAACCTCCCACAAAGCTTGATTACCACCATAGCCACCACTCAACGGAGGAGTATGTTTATACTTTGTGTTGTAACCAAGAGGGTAATCAAATTTGTCCTCGTCAGGTAACGTTTGGACATTTTCATTATACAAGTAAGGGTAGATAAACCCTGGCACGGGGTCAAAGTCTTCATGGGGGAATAATGCATCATCAGGGTCACAAACGTCATCTTCAACGGCTCTAAACACGTTTAAATAGTCATCAGGGTATGGAAGATATTCTGTTGGTGAGTTTATTTCCACTATTTTCAAGTCACTCAATTCAAACTTGGTATATGATAAGCCGTAGCCAAATTCAAATCTAGGTTTGATGTTATGCTTGTCAAAAAATCTGTAATCTAAATAAACATCTCTATCGAAGTTATCCTGCGGATCAGTACTTTCTTTAAGACTATCGATGATAGGAACATAGTGCAGCTTTTTCTTAGCTATAGTGAAAGGCAATTTTCCTGAAGGGTTGACTTCCCCAAATAAGATTTCAGCCAACGCCTCACCAACATATTGACCCAAAGGTCCAGCATATAAGACACCGACAACATTTTCTTCTTCAATCCATTTTTCCATATTAACAGGACCAACAGAATTTACAACGACAATGGTTTTTCTGCATCTCTCTGAGACATGTTTAATTACTTCATCACCATTATTCCACAACGAGAAGTTTTGTCTATCACCAAAGTTATCATCAACTTCAATGTAACCTTCTCCACTGTCGGCAGTAACTACGACAATTGCCAAATCTACATAGTCACTGGATTCATCAAGATGCTCAAAATTCCAGTTATCGTTATTATATTCTACCAAGATATCTCTTTCTCTTGCTCTTTTAGCAATTGCTTCGTAAGGTGAAATAACAAAGGGGTTATTGACGGCAGCTGACCCCCATCCGGATGTTAAAGGGCCTTCAAAACATCTTTGATCTTTACAGTTGTAGCCTTTGGGATCGAGACCAGCCCCCAGTCCAGCAATCAAAATTTTTTTGACACCATCTTCTTTATCTATCGGCAAATTATGACCATCATTTTTCAATAAAACAATTGCTTCTCTCGCAACATTCAAGGCAATTTCATCGCTAAACTTTGATCTAGCATTCTGATGGAAGTTTTGTTGGATAATTGGACCGTAATGTTGGTAAGGGAATTGTTGACCAAAGGTGTGGTAAGTCCAAGAGCTGAAATTGGGGATGTCTTCTTCGCTGTCGGGTAATTTCAACGTTTCGATAGCAAAAAATGGAGCTATGATTCTGGTGACCATGTCATTCAATCTTTGTTGAGGGATAGTGTTGTTATAAATTGCTCTGGTTAAAAGAGGGCCCCAGAAGGATTTCCCAGTAAGCCAATCATCAAAGATCTCACCAGGCATTGTCATATCAAGACCCGACAATGCAGAATAAACTCCTGAATGCTGAGCACCCCAATCGGATACAACAAATCCTTGGAACCCTAATTCTTCTTTCAATAAATAATTAATCAAGTAAGAGTTTTCACAAGCATAAGAGTTGTTAACCTGATTCAAAGAACACATAATTCCACCAACACCAGCTCTAATAGCATCTGCAAATGGCCACATGTAGATTTCATGCATTGCTCTATCACCAATATTAGAACTTATTGAGTTCTGTAACTTGTCCCATCCATTATCATCCCATTCACCGACTTGCCTGAAATGCTCTTGCTCATTACCCACGAAATTTCTAGCAATTGCAAGAACACCTTCTTCTTGAATACCTTCAATAGTAGCACCTCCCAAAATACCTTGTAAATAAGGATCAGCACCAAAGCCTTCCCAGTTTCTACCACCAGCAGCTTTCAAACCAATGGGTCCAATTACAGGAGCTAAGGCCATATGGACACCTTTAGCTTTATGCTCTTTACCAATTGCCTTACCTCTAAGAAATACCAATGCCTTGTTAAAGGTACTGGCAGCAGCAATTCCACTAGGGAAGTTAGTAACATAATCAGTATATCTAACACCATTAGGTCCATCTTGTAAGCAGAAACTGGGGATTCCCAACCTAGGAACTGATCCTGTATTACCAATACAAGGGCCAGAACCCCAGCCCGTTCCGGTGGTGAGGTTGACTTTTTCTACTATGGACATCCGTTCAACAATTTTCCTGGCTTTATCATAGGCTTTTTGCCAAATATGGTCCAATCTCCCTCCAAGGGCTAGAATGAATGTTAGTGAATGTTTTTAGAGAAACTACGGAGTCGGGCGCTAGGCGCTGAGGAAGACTTACGAGCTGGATAATATGGATCTGACCAAAAGAACTCTCCTGGGTGGCGGTCTTCCACGTAGAACAAGGGTGTCTCTTCATGATATCCTCTTTTTTCAAACGTTGGAGGCTGGTCAAAGCTGGATATGTTATCAGAAAAGTCGACACTATTTTTGATGTCGATGTTCAACCCATTGACTGAACAGGCAAACAAAATTAAAGTATTGACTAAGTGCATGGTGTTGTTTACTTTTGTAAAAATATTTAGGAACTAATGAAGGGCGTGATATAGATATCAGGTCGTGTGGTGGTATGATTAATGGCTGCAATTTACTATTTACAGTCAGGGTTCAAAGCCGAAAAACAACGTTGATTTAGATTAGTACGCAGGAGAGAGAATGAGAGCAACAAGGATATCTATAGAGTTTTCTTCACAAGATTGAAACACATGTATATATTAACCGAATTTCTCAAATAGGCTTTGCAATTCAATAGTACGACCTCAGAAGTCCCCCAAAACTATCGGCAAATAGCAAGCCATGGCATTCTCCTATAGGGATCTGGTACTATTCTATAAAGAGGGCTGAGGGCTTATACAGTTAGTTTAAACTCTACAGGATTATCTTACGGTTTAGTTTTGAGGGAGTTACACTATGTTTTCTTAAAAAAATGCCTTGAAACCCAATCACTGTAGTCATCAAACGGCGCTGGTATTTCACTTTTGCGATTTTGAAATTTGCAGATAATAATAATAAACCTATCAACTTTTATGTAATTATTTATATCGTTACAACTAATCAAATTATGCATGAAGGTTAAGTAAAAAATAAGCTATGGTACAAAAAGTGTAATCTACAGGTCGTCAAGGATTCTATTTATGTACTCATTCTTGCAGTAACTTGAACTTCGGTAACAACACTAGTCGGGCTCTTCTTAGTCTCTGAAACACTCTGCAACGTAGTGGATTTGTTTAGTTTACCGACATCCACATTAGTTACATTTTGGTTACTTGATAAAGGCGTGAATGGTTTCGTTTCATCTTGTAAATTCAAATTCAGTAAAGAGTTTACCAAGTCAATACTGTTCATTGATACTGAATTTGTTTTGAAAAAATTATGAAGGTTTCTAGAAGCAGATTCATTATCCAAAAGAGTGGCAGATTCAAAATATCCTGGTCTAGAATCATCAATTTTAAAATTATTTTTTGATTTAATACCATTAATTAAATTGAATAAATCTATTCTGAAACCCTTAGGAAGCTTGTTTTGATTTAAGTAAACATTACTAAATTTTTCACTATTTTTGATGAACAAGTACAAGATGGGCTTGAGACTCTTAACTGAGTCTAATTTATTCTTTCTCAAATCAATCTTCTCTAGAGTATGCAAATTCTCTAATCCTTTTAAACTCTTCAATTTATTATTATTGAAATTAAGAGTGGTAAGACCTTTCAAATTAGATGGTAAATTTTCAAGACTAGTAATGTAGTTATCGGCAAAATTAATATACTTCACATGGTAGAGTTGATCTAACCCTTGAGGGACAAATTCTAAGAGATTATTCGATAAATTTAATTTAACCAAATTACTCAAAGGTTTGAATGCATATGCAGGAATAGAAGTAATGGAAGTATCCATTACGGTCAATTGCCTGAGTAGAGACCATTTACTATCACCCAACAATACTTGCAGCTTTGTTTCACGGTTCAAATTGTCATGGACATTGCCAACCCCCGATAGTTTTGGAGTACCTGCTCCAAAATGCGATGACCCATTAACTGGAGATGACGGAGTAGTTACAGTTGAGGTATATGACTTCAGTCGATTATTGTACTTGAAAGCATTATTATTAAGGATTACAGAAGACTCGTGGTGATCTTCCGTATCATGACTTGTATTTGTTCTCGATCTATTCTTAATGGGATCAAAAGAGCTTCTGCCTGTTTCGTCTTCCACAACTAGATCAAACAATACTTCCGTCAAACCACTGATTTTTGAATTCTTGATTATTAATATTCTCAATTGGTCACTTAGTATGTGCCACCCAAAAATTTCATTTGGATCATAATCTATCATCTCTAATACTTGAAGGTTTTTAAACATTCGTATAGGCACTGATGTGTCACATGGATACTCCTCGTACCCTGTTATTGGGTTAACCTTTGTCTTGGATGTGAGTATTAAACAAGGGAGTTTAGTAAAAGAAGAATACAAGTATTTTATATCTTTCCCAATAACCTTTGGATCCTTAGTAGTTGATCCATTGTAATTTCTCCAATAAATTGACACCGTCGAAACGATTGACTTCATTGACCCAATAGAGGTTATTGATCGGGCGTCTGGATCAAAGTGTTTGGAAGGTCTAGCATTATTAGCCATGAACGATATAAAAGTGGGTTCATGGTTTGGATTATCAAGTCTCACATTTAACGGGCCAATATCAACACCCAAACCAGAATTTTCGATTTTTTCTAGAAGGTAGAATAAATGGTGGAGACTTGTACTTAGCCGGGAAGGTTTGATCTTAGAAGATTGAGTCCGATTCTTGGAGAACAATAATAGCCCATTGGCGAGGTTTTGTTCATTTCTTTTAATATAGCTGGAGAGTTTTTGTATATAGACGTCACCTTCAATGGAACCATCAACATTGCTGAACGCCCCCATTGTTAAAGTTCAACTAGGTGAATATCTAGTTATTGTGAAGTTTCTTGTGAAGGTTTTATGACCTGATGACCTGATGACCTTAATAAAAATACAAACCTTTTGTTTGTTTTGCTTTTTCGCACTTTAAATTAGTAAATGGAGATTTAGAGGCTGTCAATTGAATGATAGGAAAGTAGAACAAGGAGCAATTTAGAGATTTGGAAATATGAGGGTACTTGTTAGCGCCGACTCTAAATTTGAGGTTATATGATCATATTATTGAAATAGTATGAAACCTTTTTACAAGGTCCGAGAAATGCGGAAAGATATAAACGATATGATCTCATAATGCATATAGCCTGAGAATTAGTAGTCAGTACATAGTAAGAAAAGGAGCCAAGAGTCATCATCATAAATCAATTCAACTATGTAGACTTCGTAATACTTGTTTGCAGCTCATAATCACGATCAGGTAAACTATTTGCATAAGCAGAATTAGTAGCAGTGGGCTGAACGGAGATCCTTTCCATAATACTGGCAGGGGCTATCCCAGCAGTAGATGATGTTGTGTCAAGGGAACGTCTTCTAATACGCCGCGTAGAGCTGGCCAATGTAACAATACTTTCACTATCTCTGTCTCTTACATCTCTGTCCAGTGAACCAGGTACGGGAAGAGAATCACGATTCATCAAAGGATTCAAATGATTGATACTTGAAGGAGCAATTGATGTTTCTGCAGTACTGGCATTAAGACTGGTATTATCAGGGTTGTTTTCCCCGCTTAAAACTGAAGGAGGAGCGGTTGATGGAGACGATACTACTGACTTTAATGGAATTGTACTGATATTGTCTGAATTCTCAGTAGCTTGATCGCTCACGTAAGACCTAGGGCCATCCTCAGTATCAGCATCACTGGTGTTATCGGTATCGGTATATGATAAGTGGGAATTATGCTTGTTTCTGTTTTGATTACCATAACCAAATTTCTCTTGTTTTGTATAGTCGCCTTGTGTTGTATCTTTATTACTCCGATACTGAGATTGGGATCCAGGAACATTCGGTGGTATCATGACCCCTTGCTGTCTGTGCTGACCTTGCATTAATCTTTTTACCCACGAAAATCGACCCTTTTGATTCCTACGATCGAGATTATCTGCTGACGTTAGTAATTGGTTTCTAAAACGTTGGTTATTATTCTATGGTTATCACATACCTATTTCTGTTGACTGGCTCATGTTGTCTGGATGTTATTGAGGCAAGAAAACAAAGTCGAGCTATTATTTACCGTGCAAATAGTGTTTATGTATGAAGCGCGAAGTATGGGGTGAAATTTTTTGCGAGGCTGAAAGATGTTTTGATTGAAAAGGATACAATAATTGTGTTTTATTAATTTCTTCTAAAATGCATAATAATATCCCTTGTAATATACGAAAAAAGTGGTACTTTTTCTATGATAGCTACTTAGCACACACCCAAAATAATACATTTGAAGCAAATGAAAAGTAACAAAAAATAAATCCTCTTATAGAGGAGGAAGACTCCGCGACGGGGAATTGAACCCCGGTCCTCCGCGCGACAAGCGGAGATTCTAGCCACTAAACTATCACGGACCTTGTTGTGAATAAAACTTTACAAAAGAGATACTGTTACAATAATCGTTAATTATTATTGATTTCAAATTCCTTGGGGATAGAAATTTGTAATTTAATGAAT